>JANHZT010003880.1:95374-106163 GCA_032468215.1 Stegonotus admiraltiensis
TGAACTTGCAGTAATTGCAAGCAGCAGATGTTAATAACAGTGTTTTAGTCCACTGTACTACCACGGCTCGGTAGTACTTGCCCTTTTTGAACAAATAAAATGCCAATTAAATTGGCCATTATTGAACTTTTAAATTATCTGTATAGACACGATAGTTCCGCATTTCCAACAGATACTGCTTTAAAAGAAAGAAGCCCAGAATAGTAATCATGCAGATTTTTTTAGAGTAAAATATAATTTATGTAGTCAAAAGAGATTTTAATTATTTTGCTCAGTGAATTTGCAAACTGTTCTCTCATTCATTGCACATGTTTCAGAAATAGCTGATAATCAACTGATTGTTATGCTATTTTTGTTTTCTACATTGTAGGACTTCTATGTATATTTTGCTTTGCTTTTGTAACAATTGTAAACATTTGTATACATGGGTATATTTTTTACATGGACTTTTTAAAAAATGATGTACCCTGGATATTATTTACAATCAAATTATTTTATCCAATTGACTCCATTAGCTCTTTGGTAGTAGTGAAAAAACACATCTGCTTGAGCCAATAAAAGGTAAATGAGTGGCAGAATTTTCTTATATCTTGAGACTAGTAAGGGGTACTTGAATGGTTTACAATGGCTCTTGGTCCAAGTTTGCTTTTTACCTAATGGAGCTATTACACTGGTGTCTCTAAAATAAGATGCCAGACCTCTGTATAATGCTAAATTACCTTTCTTGATCTTCAAGTGTTTCTGAGTTCATGCTGTTCTGTGAAGCTTGATTTTCAAGAGAGAATAGTTTTAAGAGAGAGATTTATTCCAGGAAACTGAGAAAATAACATTCCTGTTCTACAAAGGTTCTTCCTAAATTTGGTGTCTCCACTTTTCTTTAGCTTTCTTGAGATATTAGTTCCGTTGTTAGTTGCTCATTCTCAAATTAAAATGGCAGTAACAAATCCCAAATTATGTATGCATGGTGGAGTTCGACCTGTGCAAAAGCACCACTAATTAGTTGCCATACTATCCTTGTGAAGTTGTTTGTTGCATGGCTTTTGCCACAATAGTAAATCACTATGAATCAAGAAAGCACAAGACACAAAACATGTTTTCAGTGCTTATGGGAAAAACCCAACCCAAACCAACCAATCTGGAGGACAAAACACTGGGAAGGCAAGCACTGCATCTCTAGGCAACGGGCTGATTTTAGAGGATTTGTGATGTTTTTTCAGAAGCAGTAATCACTCACAAATAATAATAGTTTACTATTTATTACTAATTAATTACTACTAATACTAATAATTTTTACTAATAAATTGGTACAGTGGTTAGAGTTCAGTACTGCAGGCTACTTCTGCTATTGCCAGCTGCCTGCAATTTGGCAATTCGAATCTCACCAGGCTCAAGGTTGACTCAGCCTTCCATCCTTCCAAGGTGGGCAAAATGAGGACCCAGATTGTTGGGGGCAATATGCTGACTCTGTAAACCGCTTACAGAGGGCTGTAAAAGCACTGTGAAGCGGTATATATGTCTAAGTGCTATTGCTATTGCTACTTAGGGATTATCTACACAGATTTGCAATATGGTTTAAAAAAAATAAAATTAACGGGCTAAAAATATAGGGCATAATATAGATTTAGATGATTGGGAAACCATTTGGAACAAAAATTACACATTAACAAAATTGGTTGCCTATAAGGAAAATCAGTATAAAATACTCTACTATTGGCACTTAGCCCCAGCAAGGCTGGCTAAAATATACCCAAACCTAAGCCCAAAGTGCTGGAAATGTAACCAGCACCAAGGTACCTTCTTTCATGCCTGGTGGCTATGTCCTGAAGCGAAAAAGTACTGGACCAAGATACAAGGTTGGCTACAAGACCTAATAAATTGTCAAATTGAGTTAAACCTGGAAACATTTCTCCTGGGAATATTAAAAACTAAATTTGATAAAAAAATACGATATCTAATCCTGCATATATTAACAGCGGGAAGAATTGCATTCACTCAGTATTGGAAGGAACGCAATTTACCACCAGAGGGACTGATCATCCAGAAAATATATGAATGTGCCAAAATGAATAAACCTACCCTAGACTTAAAAGAAAAAGATGATTCGGAATACTATGAGGTTTGGGAAAAATGATATAGGTGGATAGACAATAGAAATAAAAATAGGTAATATACACAAGGAAGTTGAGGATTTTGCATTAAATGTATAAATATGTATATAATGTATATATTACATGAAGTGTTAATCCAAAGTATACAAAAATGACACTGTCTGTTTGACTATGTACTAGAGTTATGGAAAAGAAAAACTACAATAAAAATTATTTTAAAAGAAATAAAAAGAAACAAAATTAGAATAAAACTAAGAAATCTTTTGCAGTGTCTAGGCTCTTTTTTGGTCAGCTGTGATGAAACATTCTGTTTTTGGAATAAGGCAGATTTGATTTGTCACTGATTTGAACATCATTTCACATGTAAATGTCCTGCTTTGTTTTTATATTTAGAGATGCTACTGTGATAACACTCCTTCTCTCTCTTGTATTGTCTTTCTTGTAATAGGAAAGAAATAATATTATTTTATGTCTCTTGTAGGATACTGAAATAAAAATGGAGGAGATCTTACTTTGAAGTGTTCATATTTTTTGGTTTCCAATTTTTGAACTGAACAAGTTCCTTCATTCCTCTCCTCAAAAAAAGGCAATGTATTGCTCCTGGAAAAGGCAAGTGCATTTTCTTTTTGTGCTGCTAGGGTGGATGGAAAATAGTCTCTTGCTGTGCTTTGATTGGGTTTTGTCTTCATATTTTCTAATTCTTTTTTCAAATTAAAAGCTATCCACTTGACTAATTTCGCTGTTTGGGAGTAGCAGTCAGCATGGATTATTATCAATCCACTGTCTTGTTTGTTGATTTATGGACTCAGCAGCTCAAGGCTGTCAGAGTTTCTTGCAAAAATCAAATTCAGAAGCGCACACAGATAACTGATTCAGCTATCTGATTTATTGTATTTATTTTATTTTATTAAATTTATATACCTTATAAATTATAAATTTAATAAAATTATATTGTATTAAATTTATATGATTCATTAACTTCTTTATATGCATAATAATACATGAAGGAAATTTACAATACCAACAGCAGATTCACAGTTTCATTTCAGCTCAAATCAGCAGATAAGTTCACACACACTCTGGTTTCAATTTCCCTTCTCTGCACAGACTCAGAAGCTGCAGACTAAGACATGCCCTGGCTCCAGTCTGTCTCAGCTCCCAATTGGCTGACTTAGTTTCTATGTCAAGGCTGACCTTGTTACCATGTCTTCCCAGTCATGAATATTCTAACAAAGGCAGAGTACAAATGTTCCCTTTTCCCCACAATAGTACTATCAAGTAGCTTGGGGAAAAACAATCGTGTTATGGATGAGCATAGATTTAAATATGTGTCTCCCAAGTGCTGGTCCAATACTTAACCATTATACCACACTGAAGCAACAGTTTCAGCAACTTGTTTTTTGGGAGTCTGCTTGTCAGATCTGTGCAAACATAGGAAAAAGCCATGCATTCTTATTTTCTCTGCTGGACCTGAGTGCCTGTATTGTGCCTGTAATACTTGTATTAGGGGTGTTTCCTGCTGCTTAATCTTTATATGAATAATATTAATGTTACAACCATAAAAATAAAAATACTACACTGCAAATATGAGGCTCTACAAACTAGAAAATTGTGCACTTAAAAGTATTCTGAAAACTCAAATTCTCCTGTGTGCTGCTTGGAGAGTTCAAGCATGGGATTCATTTCATCTGATTGGCTAGAGACTGAGTTGTAAAATCTTTGACCACGCCTCTTCCGCCTAGCTGAACCTGACTTTTTTCAACTCAGTCGGCCTAGAGAGACACCAAAAGAGTTGATCCTTGCAAAAAAGAGAGTTATTTGAAGATCGGAACCACCCTCAGTGGCTCCAGTTGGCCATTTGACACTTGAAAGGAAGATCCTGAGGAAGGGACACTTTTCTGGGAAAGTTATTTCGACTATTCTAGCTTCTCGACGAAAAGGATATATGAGGCCACGTGGATGTCCTTTTGTCACTGGTGTGCTAAGGCAAGTGGTAGACAGCTTTGCTGTCTTAGGAATTCTGGGAGTTGAAGTCCACAGGGTGTGAAAGAGCCAAGTTTGCCTACCACTGTGCTAAGGAGAACTTGACTCCCACATCTGTGACAGTTCCAAGGGTGTTAGACTTCCTGCAAGTGGGACTCGATAAGGGTTTATCCACAAACACACTCTGTAGGCAGGTGGCAGCCTTGGCCACAATCCTACCAGGCGAGGGAACAGACCCTCTTTCATGGCACCCTAGGGTGTGTAGTTTTTTGAAAGGGGTTTCCAACCTGTTACCACCAATCGTCTATCAGTACCCAACTTGGGACCTGTCCGTCGTTTTGCAGGTGGGCACATCTCTTCCATTTGAGCCCTTGGGGTCCGCCAGCATCAGACTGCTTACCTTCAAGGTTGCCTTTCTGGTAGTGATCACGTCAGCATGCAGAATCTCTGTCTGTACAACAAGAGTTGTGCGTTTTCATCCAAATAGGGTTGTAGTTCGATTGGTTCCGACATTTGTACCTAAAATTAACACCTGGTTTCACAGGGTGCAAGAAGTAATTTTACCGGACTTTTGCCCAAAGCCCAGACATCCACTCAAACGATGCTGGCATACCTTAGACATCTACAGAGCTCTTCGCAAGTACTTAAAACGTATGGCCGCTTTCCGGCAGATGGAGTCTCTGTTCATTTCATTTTAATCCAGGTCTATGGCCAAAAAGGTATCACCATCTACAATTGGACGCTGGCTGAAGGCCTGTATTGCGTTGGCCTATGAACATCAGGCCAGACCTACACCAGGCCGCGTCACGGCACACTTGACCAGAAGCGCAGCCACTACAGCAACCTGGGCTACCCAGGCCTCGATCCTGGAGATTTGCAGGGCGGCCACCTGGGCTTCCCTTTCACCATTTGTCAGGAATTACAAATTGGACATGTTTGCCTCGGCTGAGGCGGCATTCAGGATACTGGTGTTACAGCAGGTTCTGCCAGCCAAGGGGACCCTGGACCAATCTACTTCCTGCCTTACGACGATTTAGCTTGGGTATATCCCGTGCTTGGACTCTCCAAGCAGCACACAGGAGAAGGAACATTGGACTTACCTGAACATTCTTTCTATGTGCGCTGCAGGAGAGTCCAATTCCACCCTGGTTCTGGAACGGTCCGGGGTCCAAGAATGGTCGATTTCATCAGTTTGGCTACGTCCTCTCCAGATCCATGTCTTCATTGAAAAAATTGAGTCTCGACTGGGTGGAAGAAGATTTTACAACTCAGTCTCTGGCCAATCAGATGAATTGAATCCCATGCTTGGACTCTCCTGCAGCGCATATAGAAAGAACGTTCAGGTAAGTCCAGCGTTCCATCTAGAAAACGTGAGTATACACATCAAAGCTAAGCAAATGAATCAGAGCAACAGGAAAGTTTCTGAATTTTAAAATGCAAGCCAAAATTTATCATAATCATCAGCAGTGCTAAAGCTAAACAAACTAATCAAAACCAACATTAGTTGATGTGTATATGAGCTCTGTGTATGATCTTGTATTTTGTTGATATTTAGCTTCCGTATACATTCAAAAATATAAATTTAACTGTCATGAAATTTCTTAATTACTTGCGGATAGGAGCTCTGTACATTTCTTCCCAGTACATAACGGATTCTGATTGGGGAAAGGGCTCCTCGGGGAAAGCAGAAGCTAACCTTTGTATGACTTTTATATTTAGCCCTTTCTTTTAAGATAATCCTCTTTCATCTGAGTTTCCCCCAATGTAGTGAATTTTAACATCCAGATCTGCATTCCAGCTCATCAGTCATAATAGAGGAATTAGGAATTCTGTACATGCTTATTTATTTTTCTGTTTCATTTCCATAGAAGAGCACTAGAGGTGACATATCCTTATGGGTAACAATGTTTTCATTAGGAATAATAAATTATGGTAATTTGAATACCTTAGCAACTGAAAAGGTATTGAATGTATTTATAAACTGGAGCTGTTTGTCAATATCTTTGACACTGTACAGTAGTGTTATCCTATTCAGCAACTTATTTATAGTGCATTCCCAATTATGTCTGTTCAGCAGTAAGCATTTCTACATTTATCAGGGCTTGTTGCCCAACAAATGTCGTTAGGACATAGCTGTATTTATGTTTGTTTGTTTGTTTGTTTGTTTATTTGTTTGTTTTTAAGAAACCACAATTCTGCTTTTACTCTGCTTTAGTGCATAAAGTATTCCTTCTCTTTCTCCAGATGAACTTGTCCCATCAGTGAAAGGAATAAATTGGATTTTTATCACCACAAAAAAACAATATTGTCCTTTGATATTTTAAAAGCTAATAAATACTTCGAAAGGTTATGTCACATTAAACCAGCAAATCTTTTAAGGTGTCACAGGAACTTTGTTATTTATGTTCTAGAAGCTCATCTTTCACGGATAACATTTTTATTAAGTGAACAATAGAACTTTTGAAAGAGCATTATATTAAAAGACTTCCCAGACTGATCTTCTGTGTTTGAATTTGTGGAATGAATTTTGTTTTATGTTTTGCAGAAGTAATATATACCCCAAAATTGATGATAATGAAAATACAGAAGAAAGAAAAACAGGTTGGTAAATTTCACTTTTTGCAAAAATTGATATGCGTAACATTCCTTGGTATATTATGGCTCAGCAGTTAGTTCCATAATCTCTACTTGTATAGGAGAGAAAAAGAAATACAGGTAGTCCTTGAATTATGACTATTAACTTAATGGTGTTTCTAGTTATGATGGTCTTGGAAAAAGTGATGACATATGCTCACACATATGGCCGTCACACCATCCCCAGGGTCACTTGATTGCAGTTTGGGTGCTTAGCATCCAGCTTACATTTTTAGTTGGTTGCATCATCCTGCAGTCCCATGATGATGATTTGAAACCTTTTTTGCTAATTTTCAGCCAAAAAATGTCCATTAGGGAAGTTGCATTCACTTAATAAACATGTGATTTACTTAACGACCACCGTCAAAGTTGTCGTAAAATTAGGTGTGATGTATGATATCAATGACTTCATGATGGAACTTCCAGTCCCATAAGTAAGTTGCACCTGTACCTCTATTTATTTGTTTGAATAAAAAAAATCAAGAGTGTGGCTTGGTTATGTGATTCTTGCTCTTGGAAACTGTAAGATGTCTAACTGAACCTGAGTTTCTTGTGAATAGAAATTATATGATTATTTTTCCTAAGATAGAATTTGAGGAGTTTGGAATGTGCCTTTGAGCTTCAGAGGAGCATCAAGTCAACCCATGATTTGCTGCTACTAATCTTCAAAGCTCAATGTAGGACACAGGATGATTGCATTCCTTGTTAAGTAGGATGGAAAGATGTGTACCTTCCTTCCCAAATGCATGATGTGGGGATGTTTATTTGTCGATTATCAGGATACTAGTGAATGCTATGGGAAAATTTTTTCCTTGAATCTCCTTTCTCAGTGATGTTGCTTTTATTTTTTGGCAGCCAAACATTGAGTTGGTTTCCAAGATAACGGCAGCAGTGGCTGTAAGAAATAGAAGAGAAAGAGGAAGCGAACGTTCCATGAAGGCCACAGATTAACCCCCTATGTTCTTTCTCTACAGTTTGTTTAATAAATTGCCAAGCAATCCAAATAATAGCAGAGAAACTGCTTTATGTCATGTAGCAGATTGTAGCAAATGTATTTTGAAGGAGAATCTGTATTGCTGCCCTTTGTGAGTGTTTCCTTTTATGCATTAGAGCGGTTGTACTAAGATTTAAGCTTTACCTTGGAAGTCTATTTTCCTGTAAAATACTGAAGCCTTGGATAGAACTGTATTTATATCACCTCCTTTTCTTTGGTAATAATTTCTAGTGAAGTGACTTGGAGCATACATTGATGAGCTGTGAAATATATCTTCTCCAAACTGCATTATTCTGGAAGGAGAGAGGAAGCATGCTCTCTTGTAGCATCTGCTACCACAGATGGGAAATATTTGTGCTTTACCATGTGCAATAGTCAAAATTACTTTCCAGCCCTTTGTCTTTTCTTGTCCCTTTTTAACTTTGTAAATGTCCTTTGGGTACCTTTTTCATCAGAGGTTTAGGTGTATGGGCCTAGATATAGAGTTCACCTTGTCACACAAATTTGTAGATTTATGAATTTTAATAATTTTTAATTTAGTGCTTCTATTTAATCTGTTTTTAAATATTGAGAGTTAGCTTGATAGAACTCATGGTGGCGCCATAATGGATTATAAAACAACATTGGGCTCTCTGGTTTGATTCTGAAAAATCAAAATAGCCTTGATGCCTTGTTAACTCTTCCGAATATAGATTGGTACTTACAGTGTGTAATACACTTGAGAAGGATATCAAAAAGTGGCAAGTAAGTATATTTACTTGTCTGTTATCAATGTCTGTCCTAGCAAGGGCTAGTTTTAAACATTTGTTGTTTTCTTTCATTTCTTTCTCCTTTTTCTAGAAGTGGATGAAAGAAGGAATGGGTTAAAGAAACTTAGAGTAAGAAGTTCCATGTTAATAGCATATTAACTTAAAAACATTGAATTAGCTCTCTTGGACTACATTATAAATCTCTAAATAAATAAATAAAATTCCTTATATGGTTAAGATCTCAAACTTGTTTCCCCAGAAATATAGAAATCAAAGCTGGCGGCTATAGACATCTTGACAAGTCTACATCTATTTTGGATATTTTATTCTAACTTGCAAACATGACAACTGCATTCAGATTCATGTTGTGTTACTACACTGCCTAATATTTAAATAAGGCAGGAGACATTTTCTGAAACAGCAGTGGAAGCAAATATAAGACAATAAGGTTGATTTGAATAGCTTATGTTAGCATTTGAAGATGCAAACTGCTTTTTAAATCAAGAACAGTTTCTTACTTTAAAACTTAAGTAAATAAAATAAAAAGCAAAGCTCTACCTGCTTTTGGGTTGGTTGTTTTTTTCATATGCATTTTCTTCTTTTTCCAAGTTAGCTATATAAATTGCTGTTGGTGAAAGACATGTAGAAAAAATGCTGAATGATAGACTCAGCATCCTTTCTCCCTTGATATCTGCAGTGTTAAACCTACAATTAAATATCTGTTGGGATTGCATGGTGCTCCGTGGCCTGTGGTAAGCCAGTCATATTTCTGTTATGGATGGTGGATTAATTACATTTTAGTGACCTCTTTTGAAGTGCTTTTCAAAACTGCCTAAGGAGCTCTATCTACTTTGCAAATACACAGGCAAATGGTTAAAGAAGTAGGTCACATTTTTGAAGTCTACTTATCTTGACAGTTTGTCTTTAAAGTGCAGTACTCGCACAGTGTTTACACAGTTTCTAATGGGAAGCACAGGTCTTCGGTCCTACTGTAGATGGTCTTGAATTCCTGATAACATCCTCTACAAACTATTGTATATGTTTTGCTTCAGTAATGGCACATAGGTTCTTTGCTTAAACAGAACATTGTTTCAGACAATCCCCTTATTAACATGTTAATTTGAAATAATAACTTGTTCGACAAATATAATATTAAGTATATGAAGACCTGTTCTCCATAATGGGTGGAGACAGCAGCCAGGATGGGTTGTACCCGCCCGTTCAGTCTTATGGACTGAGTCTGTCACAGTTGTCAAGTCCCGCCCATGTTGCCGGGCAGACCCAGCTTTGACTCAGTCCGTTAGTCTGGATAGGCGTGTGGGCTGCTTTCTCTTGCTATATTCTGTATATTTCCAGTGTTATTTTTATTTGATTCCCCTTTTTCCTACTGACTGATTGTGATTTAACTTTGACTTCCTTCTGGATATCGTTTTTTTGCCTCAGGGGATATAACGCTGATACAGTAAGGACTATTTACTTTGAGGGTAGCCCCCCCCCTTCTCCCTCTGAGGGAATTTTTCCGTTTTTTCTTTATTTACCTTATTGGTGCTCGTCCGGTATAGCGATTTAGGAGAAGGGGCTGGGCTTTTTTCTTTTTTCAACTCTTTGGTCGCTGCTGTTTGGAACGTGCTGCGACCTACGTCTTCACCTTGGGCGCCATTTTAGTCGCAGCGCCATTACGAGTCTCCTGGGAGCTTCCTAACTGCACATCAGCCTCTCCTAATAACTTCGTCGCAGGACAGTGGGGGTAATTGTTAAACGCTGTGTCGTCCCAGCCGCCTGCCTTTCAAGCAAGCCGACTACCAGCTGGCTTCAATTAACGTGCGAGGCGGCATTCTGCTGGATATAGTGGAGTTTTTTTCGCGCTCCCGCTTTGGCGCCTGAAGCTGCTCCGACCACCAGCTGGCATTAATTAAGGACGACAGCGGCTCAATTCTTCTTGTGGAGTCCTTTAACGCTCCCTATTGATTGGTATCTGGCCCCTGAACTGGTTAAATAGAAGAAAGAAAGAAAAAAAAAAACCGGGGAGCAGCTTTACCTGGCTTTCTGTGGAGCTTTTTCGCTCCCCCTTTTTTCTGACGCACCACCTGGTAGGGTGCGGTGGCCTCTTGACAGTGGAGCTTCGCGCCCCCAATTTTTCCAGCCTCCTGGCCTAATTCCCATCTCAGCGATTGGCTGCGGCTATCAGTGGACTTTACACCTCCCACCTTGCATCTCTGTCGTTTAAAAAAAAAAAATTTGCCTGCTTGGATTATTATTTTTCCTGTGGAGCTTTGCGCTCCCCCAACCCCCCCCCCCGGTTCTGTTGGCTGGTGCCTGTT
>JANHZT010003880.1:106263-118947 GCA_032468215.1 Stegonotus admiraltiensis
GACTCAGTCCATTAGACTGAACGGGCGGGTACAACCCGTCCTGGCTGCTGTCTCCACCCAACGAGAAGGTGCGTCTCAGGTAGGACCAACGCCCCTTCTTGTAACTAAATTGGAATATTTATAATAGATATCAAAGTCCCTATAAGAAAGAGAAAGGAAAAAGGAGAAGGAAAAAAAGAAGAAGAAGAAATATGCTAGTTAATCATTAATAACATTCGCTTATCATATTCTAACTGAGCGTTCTGGGCTAGTTAGTCTCTCTCAGCCCCACCCAACTCACAGGGGTGCTGTTGTGGGGGAAGTAGGAGGAGGAAGGAGTATTATGTATGTTCATCACCTTGAATTACCTATAAAGAAATAAAGGCGGAATACAAAAAATCCGATCAAACAATAAAAATCCCATAGATAAATTGCATACTGCATTTTGAAGAGACATTTAGATGTTATTGGAATCGGAAAGCACTAATAATTTTAATGGCTTCTAACTACATTAGGTAGTATTAACTACATGGTAGGAAGAATAGTAGTTCGGCATTTATAGTTCTACTCCTGGCATCTTTACTTTTTCTTTCCTGAAGGAAGTCTGAAATACTTTGGAATGTGAGTCAATTTTATAGAATCTGATTGTTAAATCTGTGTAGTGATATAATATAAATGTGAGCAGATCTGCCACATTTTTTCTGTTTGTACAAACAAATTTACAAAAAATTCACATGCTGCTTATGTAGAAAAGTATTTTATATAACATAAGAACCATGGTGGCACAGTGGTTAGAATGCAGTATTGCAGGCTACTTCTGGTGCCTACCGGCTGCCTGCAATTTGACAGTTCGAATCTCACCAGACTCAAGATTGACTCAGCCTTCCATCCTTTTGAGGTTGGTAAAACGAGGACCCAGATTGTTAGGGGCAATATGCTGACTCTGTAAACAGCTTAGAGAGAGTTGTAAAAGCACTGTGACATAGTATATAAGACTAAGTGGTATTGCTATTGCTATATCTAGAACAGAAAATGAAGAAGCATAAAAATAGTAAAACAGAGAAAGAGCTGCAGTAGTATATAAAACAGTACTTTTAATTTCACATTTTATTAACTTTTAATCATTTTTATATTCATAAGATCTTAAGGAAAATATTTAAAGGGCTATAATTTTTAGATATAAAAATAACATTATTAACTTTATTATTAAACTTTTATGATGCTCTACTCTGTCATGACTCTAAACAGCAAACAGTATGAGACTGAGCCATACAAAAGCAATTTATGCATGCAATCATGGATTGATTGATTATATGCCATCAAGTCGTTTTCGACTCTTAGTGTCCACATAGATTTTTCTCCATGGTGAATAATTATGTATACCGCTATAGAAATAGGTTTAACTGAAAAAAAATTATTTCTCAATAGTATTGTGCTGTTTCAAATTAATTCATCCATTAATTTGTCTTTTAGATTACTGATGACCATATACAATCATGTAAAATTAACCAAAAGTAGCTTTTCCTAAATCAAGGAGAATTAATAATGCAACAGGAACAGAGTAATTGTGACTTGGCAAGAATTATGCAAATACATATTCATAGGGTAACCTATAAGCACAGAAGTAACTTTTATTATGAACATGTGCAGTAATACTCTTACTCTGACTTTTAATAGAAATAAGGTTAGCAGTCTTGAAATATGTTAGATTGTTGGCTCATTTGCTCCAATAATGCAGCAACTGAATGGACGTAGCTTTCAAAGTTACGAATAAGAATTTTGATAATGTTTTTTGTAGGTACACACGAATATACAGGATACAACAGTATCCTAGTCCATCAGCATTATGTTCTGACAGAGGCCAACCAACAGTACAAGGAAACCCACTAGTCTCCAACAAGCGGCCTTCAGTCACCCTGCTATCAAGGCCTATAGCTGTTATTTTCCTAAGAGCACATAAGCTCTACAACAATGTCAAGATAGTTCTTCACTGGGGATTATTATTATTATTATTATTATGGTTTGTGGAAAAATAAGCAAAATGTTCAGACTAGATTTGGATATTTTTTTTTTGCAAAAAGTTTTTTTATTTTTTTCCAACACACAAATTACATCTTTTCGGAACAGAGCTCTGATCCAGTCATCAATTTATACAATTTTTTTTCCATCTTTAACAAAATTTTGTATATTCTATTTTGCCATAACACTTATTTCTTAATCTTAAATCACCCATCTTAAAAGAATTAAATCAAATTTACTTAATCCAATAGGTTTGGAATTTTTATTCACCTATTGAGTCCTTCCCAAGACCAGGGATAGGCAGATGTTGATATTTGATTGTGTTATAGGTATTATTGCAGGATGCCTTTTGCAATTGACTGATGGTGAATTTGTCAATGCCAACGGTGTTCATTGGTTCCAGTTGTTTTGGGATTGCACCCAGGGTCCTCTTACTATTGGTACTACCTTTGCTTTCTTTTGCCACAGTTGTTCTATTTCTATTTGCAGGCCTTTGTATTTTGTTTATCTTCTCCGTTCTTTCTCTTCAATTCTGCTGTCTCCAGGTACTGCCACATCCTCTATCCAGACTTTTTTTGCCTTTCTTATCAACAATAATTAACTCTGGGGTGTTATGTGGCAGGTGTCTTGTCAGTTTGAATTTTGAATTTTTGAAAAGTCCCAGAGCATTTTAGCTTCTTCATTTTCTATAACTTTCTGTATTTTACAGTCATAGCAGTTCTTGCTTGCAGGCAAATGATATTTCTTGCAGATCTTCCAGTTTTGCTACTTTGTCGTGCCGTTGTTTGTAGTCATTCTGTGCGATCTTCTTGTAGCAGCTAACCAGGTGGTCCACTGTTCCTTCAGCTTCCTCGTGGAGGCGGCACTTGCTGTGGTTGCTATCTTCTTAATTCTGGCTTTGTATGCATTTGTTCTTAAGGCTTGGTTTTCTGCAGCCAGAATTAGCCCCTCAGCCTTATTTCCCCCCAACGTTTCTGCTGTTAGCCATTGCCAAGTCTTGTTATTATTTGTTTTGCCTGCTATGTTTTTTAATGTACTGGTCATGTAATGCTTTGTCTTCCTATGTCTCTTTTCTCCATTTGGTTTTTCTTGTAGACCAGTTTGGCCTTTCCAGTACTCAATAAGCCTTCCTGGTATACTAGCTTCAGGGCATCTTCTTAACTATTCTTCAGATATTCTTCCAATGCCCTTTTTTCATAAAAAAGGAAAGAGTGTGTGTGTGTGTAAGTGTATATATATGTGTGTAATATGTATGTATATATGTGTGTATATTATCACAATTATATATATACACACATATTACACACACACACACACACATACAGAGTATATGCTTGTCACACACTGCATTCCTTTTAGTATTGTCATGAAAGGGAATAAAATGTGATCTTCCTGTTTGCTGTGTCATTTAGTATTGTTAAACTTCTTATTGTTCACAGTGACTATCATCCTTCTGGATGCCAAGATCTCACCTGGGCTGTAACTTTGACCCAGCAGAAGTTATAGGCCGCATGTACAGAAATGATTTTTTCCATCGTAGTATTCCATAGCAGACTGTTATAGCTATTTTAATGTTTATTGAATTTATCCTTTGTCAAGGATAATTTATCCTTTACCCAGCAACTGGGTGAAAGGTGAGGGGTATACTATAAAAGCAGTTATCATATTTGACCACCAAAAATATTGCTAAATAGGAGGCGTGTTGGCTTAGAAGTTAAAGACACTGAGTTTATCAGCTGGAAAGCTTGACAGTTCAGATTTGAGATCCGAGTACCTGCCTTGGGGGGGGGGCTCCCTTTACTTACCCCAGCTCCTGCCTATCTAGCAGTTCAAAAGCAAGCAAATGCAGGTAGATAAATAGATGGGAAGGTAACAGCATTCTGTGCACTTGGTGTATAGTCATGCTGGCCATATGACCATGAAAATGTCTTTGGATAATTCTGGCTCCCTTGGTTATGAAACAGAGATGAGCACTACCTTCTATACAAGTAATCCTTGACTTACAACAGTTCATTTAGTGACCGTTCAAAGTTACAACAGCACTGAAAAAAGTGACATGACTGGTTTTCACATTTATGACTGTTGCAGCATCCCCATGGTCACATGATTTACATTTGGATACTTGAAAACTGACTTACATTTATGACGATTGCAGTGTCCCAGAGTTATGTGATTCTTTTTTGCAACCTTCAAAGTCAATAGGGAAACTAGTTTCACTTAATTTCTAATTTAAGAACTGCAGTGATTCGCTTAACCAGTGTGGTGGGAAAAGTAGTAAAATGGGGCAAAACTCACTTAACAAATTGGAAATGACTTGAGAGGGGACATAGGACTCTAATATGGCTAAATACATTCAAGAACAGCATTACTTATTTTTGACTTAGCCCTGATTTTGAAATTCATTTTTGTGATTTTCTGCCACCTGGGATATTATTTGCATAACCATTTTTTTTAAATTAAATTGCAATTAAAGGGTTTACATACCACACTAAGCCATAAACCATGACTTACAAATCATTGTGGGTGGGCTCACCTGAACCTTAAAGTCAGAAGCAAACCAGTCTTCTCACAGTTTAGCACAGCAAAAAAGTGTGAAAAGTGTGTGTTTTTCTACGGATAGTCCTCACTTAGTGAGCAGAATTGAGACCAGCAACTGCATTGTTAAGCATCACGGTTGCCACATAGAAAACCATCTGACTGCAACAAGCTTACAACATCACTTTCTGTTTGGTTGTTAAATGAATCACTTAACTTGTTTAATGCAGGAGGTTTTTTTTTGTTCTTTCACTAAACAGTATAATTTTACTTCTGCATTCTCCATTAACTGCTTTTCGGGAGCTGATTGTAAAGCACAGAAACAGTGATCTTATGCAGCAGGATGCTATGCTGCTTATAAACGCAAGGATTGGTCACAAAGTTGATTTTTTTTACAACATTGTAACTTTGAATGATTGCTAAATGAATGGTTGCTAAATAGGGGAGTAAGTGAAGATATGGATGGAATATCAGAGTTGGAAGGAATCTTGGAGGTCTTCTAGTCCAATTCCCTGCTCAAGCAGGAGACTGTGACATTCTGGAAAAATGGCTGTTCAATCTCTTCTTAAAAACATTCAGCGATGGAGAACCCACAACTTCTAGAGGCAAGTCATTCTACTGGTTAATTGTCCTCACTGTCAGGAAACTTCTCCTTAGTTCTAGGTTGGATCTCTCCTCGCTAAGTTTCCACCCGTTACTTCTTGTCCTGCCCACAGGTGCTTGTCCTAAGCCCATCTTCAGGGAACTTCTCTCTAGCCCAGATTATCAGAATAATCTTGATTTCAATGAGATTTTTGTTCACATTTTGTTTAAAATTAAATTCTTAAGTTGAAAGCCAACATTTTCCAGCACTTATATAAACAAAGGAGTAGATTACATTCTCTACAGAATGTGTGTCAAAACTGATACATTCAGTTTCCAAATAAAAGCAAAGGTGCTAACTACAAAACTGATAATCACATATGCTGAAAGAAACACAGAAATCTGCCAAATACAATATGATGTCTTCCCAAAACAAATATATTGCTTTAAAGTGGCTCTCAATTTAACTACACTGAGTTAGTACTTTATCTTCTTTTTCTTATGCAAGATTACAACCACCAAGAATGACCACTTTGACTAGATTGTTAAAGGTTTTATGGATTCAGGTCATACAGTTCCTTAACACAGCTTACGAAAGCAACCCAGCGATTGGGAAAAGATTTCATTGATCACAAGTATGAATAAATGATGAAATTTTTCTGAAATGTAGTATTATTGGTTAAAATGTAAGGTACTACATTTTAAGGTATTGATAGCGGTTGAGCCGTGCCTTTTACCATAATACCAAATTTATGTTTTAGGATTTTTTTTAATACTTCTTACACATAATATTACTGAGTGGATTTTTGAAGTTCTTGCTAATAGCGAAGCAGGGGGAAGGATGGAAATAGGTTAACAACAGATTTGCACAGATAGTCCTTGTTTAGCATTGTCTATTTAGTGACTGTTTGCAGTCACAACAATGATGAAAAAGTAATTATATGAGAAATCCTCGCATTTACGACCTTTGCAAGTCTATAAAGCAAAGGAAAGTTGAAGTAAAATTATAAGCCCAGTTGCAATTTCACTTGGTGACTACTTCGCTTAACTGCCAGTTCCAATTGTGGTTGCTAAACAAGGACTTTGTTTATGGGCATAACTTGTAGTCTTTCATAAAATTCTAGATGTTATTCCTCTATCATTGTAAATGGACAAGAAGCTACATCATATATAATATGATGATACTATGTGATCCAGTGTTTAATTAGAATCCTGAATTGGGCAATTCATAAAACTTTTTAATATGCAAGTAACCCTGATTCTTTTTCAGGAGAATCTGGCAAACATGTTTGTTAGTTACTGCTATGAAGCAGTTAAAGCTGTTGAGAAATGGATTTTATTCTCATACACCTCACACAAATTTTAGGATTAGAAAAAGTAGTAAGCTAAGTAGTCTGACATTGGGGAGTATACTCCGGAGTTAAGAGAGTACTGACTGAAGCGTTCCATTGCCATATTTCAAAATCGTATTTGTGAAACAGAAAAATAATATATTTCCTTTACTTCATTATATGCTCCCATAAAGAATGTCTCTTCGTAAGCTGCTAAATAATTCTATTTAAAATGATATTTCTTTCTCTCCTTTTTTTAAATATACATATAGCTGCCAAATTTTAAAGTATTGACTCATTCCCCAATGTCTGATGCCTCCATCACCTTTGAATGCAAGCCACAGTCCCCTTTTGATGGAAGTCCAGATCAGGAAGATTTGAGTGACTTGGTGACAATCTCTGACTTGGCCAGTGTGAGCCTGGCCCATAAGGACCATCAAAATGTGCTGTCTGTGGAGGTACCCAGTGAGATTGTGCAGAATATGATAACCTGCCATAACGGGATGCAGGACGATGGGGTTGGGGGTACTGGGGTAAAAAAGAAACGAAAGAAAAAAGAGCTGGGGCAGCAAGAGCTGGGCAATGAGAGAGAAGTAAAACCAAAGAGGAAAAGAGAACCTAAGGAACCAAAAGATCCCCAAAAGCCCAAGGAGCCCAAAAAGCCCAAGGAGCCCAAGCAGGAAGGGGCCAAGAAACCCAGGAAGCCTCGGGAGCCTAAAGCCTCAAAGGAGTCCAAAGAGAAGAAAAACATCTTAGAGACTTCCTCCAAAGCCAAGCCCAAGAAATCCAGGTTGGTATGGTTCTGCATGCTTTTATGTGTCAAATTGCTCATTTAAACTGCTTATCTGGCAGTAGTTTTCTATTAGTGGACTTTGAACGTGGTGAGTCTTTACTGTTAGAGCTGAGTTTATCCTAGAAGAGCATTAGTGCAACATCCTTGAATTAAGCTTGTCGAAGTTATATTGGTGCATTTTTCTTTTCCTTTGGGAGAGTTTCCAGAATTCCAGTGCCTGGGGGAATTCTTCCAGAGGATAATTGAATAGAGAAACTCTTCCGTTGTACATACATATGCACATATAAATAAGGAACCTTTTGAAATACAGTAGATATGAGTTATAATGCAATGTTACACAGTTATTTCATGCATTTTCATATTATATACTGCTAGAATATATATTAGCAGTGCATGTTGCAGGATCTGAATATTAGAAACATATGAGAACTGTTCACAAAATTCATAGATACTACTACAATTACATTAATTGTTGTTAATTTGGAATCAAATAACTGCCCTTTTGATATAGCTGTTAAAGCTCCTTTTATGTTTTTCTCCCTGTGAGGGGGATTAAATGGAATTTTAATAGAATTATGGTACTTGTTTTCAACTTCATTTCCTCTTAGTTGCTTATTTAGTTAGTCACAGTGCTATGGAAATTGCTTGTGATGATGGCTTGTTGATTGTCAGTTGGGAAAAACATCTGATTGGCTCTGCCCCTGGATGTCCACGGGGAAGCAAGGGGTATAATCGTGTGTGGTGATGTTAGCATGCAAATGCCATGATTTAATTGTACAAGATTGCAACACTCCCAGTACATACTGGGAGTGATGATATCGTTGCATGTGTGTGATCATTTTTGCATCATCAGGGATATCTATGTTTGTGCCTTAAATTGTAAGATTGTCCGTGCATAGTATCTTCTACTAGAGAATAGGTCCTAAGCTCTGTACATATGAAAGTGATCTAATTCTATTTTGGTTGACTTGGCAGTGATATCTTGTGTTGAATGCTATGTACAAGGGTTTGAACAGAATAAATAAATACAATTGTATTTGTGATCAGTAACTGGATTCACTAAAGCTTGCTTTTCTGTGAGATTCTTTTGCATAATGACCTGAAAGTCTAAGTGGGATACAAAAGTTAGTCTATTTATCCAACATTATCAAATTTGGTAAAAATTGAATAAGATAGATTGTTGTCCTACAGTTACTTGATGACAGAATCAGAGATAAAACCCAGTTTCTCAATGTAGATGTGACGCAATTTCTTTTAGAATGAGTGTCTCACAAACTTCCAAAATGATATGCACCTCCTTTATCTTTTTAGCGGTATTAAACCATGATAGAGAAAAGTTTACGCTTTTATATTACATTTCTGGATATGTAAACTAGTTGTTTATTTATGAAAGAGTTGCTGATTTTGAGAGAAATTCATATAACTCATAGTTGTCTCTAACCTTTGCTGCTTGGCTTCCCTTTACTGACTGTAGATATTCCCAAAGCTGATAACTTGTTGCATTTATGTTATTTGTATGATTAAAATTAAAATATAATGCTGGATTTGACAAGGTTTACTAATTTGTGCTGTGTAAAATTTTAAGCCTCATAAGCATGTATATAGGTATTTCTTGTAACAATATTAGGGTGTATCACTTAAGTGAAAAAATGTTATCTGTTGTTCTGCAGTAGCCAGAAGCTGACAATAGTTACTTCTATAACAGTGCCCCCCCACAACCTTTTGGGCACCAGGGACCGGTTCCATGGAGAAAGGTTTTTCTGTGGACCAGAGGGGGCGTGGTTTCATGTGCTGCCTGCCTCCTGCGGATGAAGCTTCGCTTGTTTGCATGTTCCAGTTGCCGTGGCCCGTTGCCAGTCCATGAACTGGGGGTGGGGGACCCCTGTTCTATGAAAATTCAGCATGTATTATATAAAAGAAAAATCATGCTATTGTGGGAGTGGAATTGAAAGAGATTTGAAAGCACACAGTGTAGGTTTAAGTATGAAACTAAACCATAGCAACTATTTAATATTCCTGAAATCAAAGAGTTGTCACGAGTCTCATCTTGAACAACGTTCAGCCCAACTCAGTTGGAGAAACCAGCTAGATTATTTGGGCCAGGAAATATTAGGCTGTTCTTGGCAGGCTCTACATACACCCCTGTGCTGAACCAATTGATACTGGCATCAATCTGGAGAAATTTAACTGAGCACCAATTCAGACCAAAGGACAGTATTTTCAAATCTTGGGGAAGGGGCAGAACTGAGAAAAAGTAAATGGTTCTGGAAGAGGCAAAATATTGGAACTTGTTTGTATCTTTGTTACAGCGTTTTCTTCACAGAGCTCTCCAGGTGGCTGCATCAGTGGCCCTTTCTTGCTGTGAGGCCCTCTGGCCTTCTTACTAAGATCAGACCTGCACATTATAAATATAATCTGAAGTCTACGGAAAACAAAGTGAATTTTGTTATCTTGAAGAAGCTCTGTGGAAGAAATATGCTCAGCCACATATATTTTTAATGGTTTCTCTTCTAACCATATGAAAAGGTATTAAGAATGTTTTAAAAAATCTTACTGTACTACCCAATTAAATGCTTGTCAATGAGCCTTAAGAATGCTGCACACCGTGCTCCTGATGTCTGTGGGCAATTTGTTGGTGACAAACTGATCACTGTTGCTGTTTCAGGATTGGGGAACCTGGATTCATGTCCATTGATTCCTTCACAAAAAAAAGTTCAAAAGTACATAGTTGAGGAACGTTGCTTCCAAAATGTCAGAGTAAAGTATATGCAAATAGAGCCATAGCTGCAAACTCTATAAGCATCTGGTAATTGTGGCATAATCTACTCTAAATCATTTCTAATCATAGTGAGCTTCAACATCTATCAATGGAATGGTTGCTAATTGTAACTACAGAACCAATGTCTGGGGACTTATTACAAAATTGAAAGCACCAGCAACACAGCGCTTCCACAGCTTCTAATGCAATTAGAAGCATGACATCTGCTCACACCTGCCCTAGAAAGTTACATTATTTTTTACATATTTGCAGCAAATAGCAATGTTCTATAAAAATGCAGTATAAAGATCTGATGTGAAAATAATATCTAAACAGATAAATTGCCTTTTATGAAACAAGACACAAAAGTAGGTTAAAATGCAGGATACGAAAGTTCAATTTTCTGCAGTATTTGTGAGTATTTTATTGTTGATTTCTTCATCAATCGGTTCTGACTCTTCGGTTTCTTGTTTGATATAAATGCTGGTATCGGATACCTGAAACCAAACAAATGTAAATATGCCTACTACGTAACTGTGATTTGCAGATATTGATGCACCAGCACAATCATCAGTGTTAAGCAAAGGATATTAGACTTTTATTTTCTTCTATTTAATATGAAAGTGAACTATATTTTGGGTGATGTTGAAGATGACACACATTCAAAACTAGACATTCATCTGAGAAGCACTGTAGAAAACTGAATTGACATGATTATGTACACAGGTTGTATGCACAGAAGATCCCTAAAGATATTTCTTTAATTAAAGTTTTATGAATGAAATAGTGTCAGTGAACTGTCATACAGAAGTTTATGTACTTGCAGTTGATCTCTGTTCAGGAGGAGATGAAAGTCAGTTGAAGATAATATTAAGCTTGCAAGAGAAATTGATTTGACTAACATAAAGACTGAGTATCAAGAAGGGAATATTGTTACATACAAGACAGTTACTGGAAAACTGATTGTTCAAGCCATAGAGCAGTGGTTCTTAACCTTCCTAATGCCGCGACCCTTTAATACAGTTCCTTATGTTGAGGTGACCCCCAACCATAAAATTATTCCTAAGACCATTGAAAATATGTGTTTTCTGATGGTCTTAGGCGACCCCTGTGAAAGGGTCGTTCGACCCCCAAAGGGGTCCCGACCCACAGGTTGAGAACCACTGCCATAGAGGATGAAAGGATGAAATTCCTAATGGTTGAGGCACTTGGAATAAATTCACATTGAATACTGTGAATGTTCTCTGGAATGGAACATAGTCTTGGATGGTGAGATAAAATATTGAACCGAAGATGCTTTTTCAAAAAGCAACTGGACTTTGGTTTTTTGCTTGAAGAACTGAAGAAAGTTCTTGGATGAGAAGCGGAACGTCTTCAAGCAAAAAACAAACAAACCAAAATCTAGTTGACTTTCAAAAAAGCACCTTTGGGACAACCATAGCTGAGAATCTCCATAGACTGAACCTTTTTACAATTGGGAAGGATTCTTACATTGAACCTTTTTACAATTGGGAAGGATTCTTACATTTCTGTTTTCTGAAGATTTCAATTACACATTATGCTTCCAGTCTGTTATTTTTTTGCATATATGCAGAGCTTATTTGTAAATGTGTAAGTATATACCCCAGAGAATCAGTATGGACTCGGGCTCCTCACAGCAGTTAATATGTAGCTGCTGTTGTATATGAAGCCACTACAAGGTTTTCCTTTTTAATTTGCTAAATCTACATCCATGTAAATTATAACTAAATCAGTCAGTTTTCATACCACTGGTGAGTTTTTAGGTTCCACAGCTCTGGGCCTGACTTTCTGAGAAAAACAACAAGGAGCTCATTCAGTATGGCTACAAAATAGCAGACTGTTGGCAGCAGTTTGCAAATAACCTCTTCCCAGACCATCATCCATTGTATTCAGAATGTGTGAAAACTAATACTTTTCCCAGTTTTTTCCCCCAAGGAACATCAAATATGATAACAAATAGATATAGAGCAACCGTGATTCTTTTGCAGAAATGGTGCACGTCAGTGATAAAAAAACAAATTGCAATTTACAGGTGATATGCACAATATCAGTGATAAATATTGGGTATGGAGTATTTAGATTATTTCAATTAGATTTATTCTAGCTACCTTTTTTACAGTATGCACAACTGCTAGACATATTTTTCAGAAACAAAATAGAAAAGAACTCCATAGTTCTTGAAGGAAATATTGTAACTAACTTTTACTTCCATTTATGAAGATGAATAATGGAATCTCACTGTTAATATCAGATAATTTGTAGTCCAATTAGCATAGCTCTTGCTCAATCCTAATTCTCTTTGAAAAACAGCCAAGTGAGTTAAATCACTTGTCTATTATATTCATAATTTCCCAGTCACCTTTCCCCAAACCCTCTTTGTTTCTTTAAACTATCCCATTTTTTATTGCACAGTTAACTTTACAGTATGTCAGCTTTTCTGAGTAATTTACTTCTACATGGAATTTAAGAAGATTCATGAATTTGGTCACTGCTACTGTAGCTTCTGTACCCTCATTTTGTTTTTAAATAGTTGGGTAAAAACAAAAGTATCTCCCCTAATATCAGTTTAGAAGAAAATGTTTATTCTCTAGCGCGCTGCCTGGAGAATCCAAAGCGTGGGATTATGTTCAGTGGATGACAGAGACTGGGTGAATGTTTCTTTAAAT
>JANHZT010003880.1:129577-141579 GCA_032468215.1 Stegonotus admiraltiensis
TGAGATTTGAACTTGCAGTAATTGCAAGCAGCAGATGTTAATAACAGTGTTTTAGTCCACTGTACTACCAAGGCTTTCTTGTAATTAAGGTATGCAGTCATATTACTGCAGAAGAAACATATGGAAAAAAATTATTATAGGAACATCTCAGGTATTGCTTTGCTATTTCTTATTCCTGAGAGATTTGAATGATTTGGCTTAATACCAAGTACCTATTTACTTCTGCTTTTCTTGCCAAGTGGATTTTAATATTATACCAGTCATATTTGAACATCGTACCTGTGGAATCTTATATTTGGTTACATTACAAAGTAGTTTATTCAAGTAAGCTACCATTGGCTGTGGTCCTTGCCTAGTCTCAGTTTTGTCCAAATGATGCTGACTAAGCATTAATGGCTATAATGGATTCTAATGAATGGATATATTCATATTGCATGGATGGTTTTTTGTTTTTATTATTTTAAAATGTTTTCAGTATTTTTAATTGTAAAGTATTTTTTTATTTGTAATCTGCCAAGAATTATTGAGTGAGATGGGCAGCTATAGAAAGTGATTGATTGATTGAATGGATGGATGGATAAATAAATAAATAGAGAAACTGAGAAATAGATAGATAAAAATAGATAAAAATAGATAAATAAATAATTAATATATAATGGATGCTAAGCATTAATGGGTATAATATATCTATATAATTAAACAAACAAACAAACAAATAATTGTTGTTCCAGATTTATCCTGGAGGAGCAACTTATGAACAGGAAGAGTTCTATGTAAAGTACCGCAATTTGTACGTATAGCATGTGTTTGTCTTATCAATGTGCTACGTACTGTTCAGTTTTGGATGTCCAAAACATATAAAGTAGCATCTATTTCTTCATACTAGAAATTGACTGATTTGTCAAATTTGATTTTGCTCAATTTCATATTTTTCCAACTTTAAATTCCTTATAGCTGATTTCTGCAACACTTTTCCTAATATTTGAATTTTTGTATTTTTTTTTCTCCTTGATTTATATCTTTGGAGAAACACTAGTAATCTAATACCTTGCATTTTTATGCATACATCCACCAGAATATGCTTATTTGATGTATTTTTCTTAACGTTGTAAACATGATATTAGCTGTAAATTACACTTCAGCTTTTGGAAAGATATAGATATTGTGATGCAATTACATACTTGAAGGAAGTGAGATTTGGACAAGTTTGTGTTAAAATGCCAATCATGTGCACGTCTTCCTGGTTCCTTCTTAATAATCAGAATGATACTCTTCATTAATTCATAGTTCTTATTTGCACTGTAAATGGGCCACCATGGAGGAGCTAGAAAAAGATCCGCGGATCTCCCAGAAGATTAAACGCTTTCGCAATAAACAGGCCCAAATGAAGCACATTTTCACTGAGGTCAGTAATGAATTTTCCTGGCTGATTTTGTTACTTTCTCAGAATATTTTTAAAGGTCTGTTAACGGGGGCTATTTTTTGTGGTACACAATTAGCAATGTGTATGCATATAAGCAGCACCATTCCCATAAACTAAAGCAAAATTATGATTAAAGAGCTTTTCTTTTACCCTCCTTTACTAGCCTCCCTGCACTTGTGCATAGGGACTTGCATCCTCTTTCCCCAAATTGCCTAAATTCAATCTGCATTGCAGCAACACCCAATTTACAAGCAATCTTTGCCAGATCTCCCAGAGCCTCTCCCCCCTGGCATCCCCATGTTTCTTAACTGGGACTCCTTCTACTTTCCGCTTAATGATCCACATGGCTTGCGGTTATGACTACAACCAGGAATTCCTGGATTGCTATTGCTAAGCATGCAGTCATATAATGTTGTACTTTATAACCAAATTGCTTAGCTATGGCAATCATGTTCCCAATTGCCATTGTAACTCATTCAACTTTTTAAAAATTGATTTTAACTCTGTTTGGATTTTATAAACTGTTCTGAGTCTATAGGAATTGGTGGGGATAATAAATTTAAATTAATAGATGATGATGATGATGATGGCCTAGATCGGGGTATCAAACTCGATTTCATTGAGGGCTGCATCAGGTTGTATTTGACCTCAGGGGGTCAGGGTGTTTGGCTGGGGCGTGGCCAGCTCAATGTCACTCATCAAGGCTCCATTTTTTGTCACGACGGCCTCCTGCAGCCTTCTGCCAGTGAAAATGGAGCTTGGGGAGGCCGCACGTGGGCCACCCGGGCTCTGTTTTCTTTGGCAGAGTGATGCAGGAGGCCATCGCAGCCGGAAATGGAGCTTGGGTGGGCTGCATGTGGCCCTCCCAACCTCCTCTTTCTCTAGCAGAGGCACCGCGGGCTGGTCCTTTGCTGTTTCCAGGGCAGGCCTCTGGGCCAGATCTAAGCACCCTGTGGTCCGGCTCTGGCTCCCGGGCCTTGAGTTTGATACCCCTAGCAAACTTTGATCCCCTAGCTGGATAAAAGTACAAAATTATTATACTTCTGCCATGAGAAACAAGAATAAGAAGTTTTGTATGATGGCATGTTGCCAGTCAATAGATACCTGAGAATCTTGTTTTTAGAGTGCTCTCTTTCTAACTATCATGTCATTACATGTGATGCTATTGTGGATGTATTGTAGAATTGGAATGGAAGAGGTTGAGTAGAGATAAATAATTGAGGTCCTGTTCAGTATGGTAATTTCAAGCTTATCATTATAGATATTTATATTTCTGACAGCTCAGGATTAATACTCAGTTAGAATATTGGTTGCTGTTTTTGTTTGGTAATTGCTTCCAACTAGGATCTTGAAAAAGAAATAACTGTTGGCATAAAACTCACACTTTCCATACAGGTAGTCCTTGGCTCATGTCCATTTATTCAGCAACCATTTAGAGTTACGGTGGCACTGAAAGAATGGACATACAACTGGTTCCCAAAGTTGTAGCAATTGTAGCACCCCCATTACGTGATCACATTCCAGGAGCTTGGTTGTTCAGCTTGCGATTATGATGATGCAGGTAGCTGTGGCCAAGTGGTTACTATTTGTGACTTTCCTTCCCAGCTTCCCACAATGTTCTGACCTAGGCTCCCTTAAAAAGCAGGAAACAGGAATTGGTCCCTGCAAAACCTCTTTTATTTTCACGACTGTGAATTACTTTCATTCACAGTCAGCAAGGTTTGTCCAAACAGTTTTTCAAAGGAATATTTATCAACACACCTTATCTCGCTTGGCAAGCTGCCACGTAACTTGTTTCCAAATGCAGAGTAAGGCAAAACTTGGCAGAGTCCCTTAGAGTCACGAACAGAACTTTCCACTCTTGAAACTACTGAATGAATGAACTGTTCCCTGCAAAAGCCCTCTCCCCCTTCGCTCCTCTTTTGTTTCCTATGGGAGGGGCCAATCATCTCCTAGGTGTGGCTTTACTCCCAAGTTGACCCTGCTTTCTGAGTTGTTTTTGTCTTCTGGCAGCTCTGCGCATGCACACACTGGGAATGGGCTCCAGCTGTTCCTCTGCCTCACTGCTGTCTATCTCCCTCTCTGCCTCTGATGCAGAGCCCTCGTCCGAGCTTTCCCTAGCCCCCAGGACTGGCCCATGTTCCTCCTCAACATCCTCACTGTCTGACTCTGCTGCCAGCTCTGCTCTGTGGGCCACAACACACAAACAAAGTCAATGTGGAAGCTGGCAGCAAAGGTCTCAAGTAGTTCCCGTAAGTTGTTCTAGCCTGCAGCACCTCCCTACCTGCTTGCAGCCTCCACCAGCCCTCCCAGACCCTCCTTGGCTTCCCCCAAATCATATGCAACCTGTACTGGACTTCCCCAACCTTCTCTGGTCTCCCCCATTTCTCTGTGACACCCCCGTATTTCTTACCTGGGATTCCAGGACTGCCAGGATTGCCATAGTTCTGCTATCCAGTTACATGATGTAGTGCTTTACAACCGTATCACTTAGTGACAGCAATCCTGGTTCCAATTGCCATCATAACTCAAGAACTAACTGTAGGAAATTGTAGTTTCGTTCTCCAAAATTAAGCATTTTTCTAGTTGCAGGGGAACTAGTTAGGAAAAGCTTAGAAGTGGAAATAAGTTGCAAACTCTGCTTGAAGAAGAGAGATAAAGTCTTCTGGACTTCAGCTGGACTCTTTGAATGCTATCCATCCTTACATTCTTCAGGGATCCCAACACAGCTCCAGATTCCAAAGAATGTTCTTTTGTGTTATGTAACTGTCATCCCACTGCTAGCTAGCTAGCTAGCTAGCTAGCTAGCTATCTAGCTATCTATCTATCTACCTATCTATCTATCTATCTATCTATCTATCTATCTATCTATATGTTCAGTTTTACTTATTTTTGGTGGGAAGTAGTGGAGCATCTGGGAGAGTTGAGTTTCTGCTTTGAACCTTTACACTTTTATTCTAGATGAGCAGAATTCACAGTTTTACAAGTGAAAATAAGGAGGTTTGGGTGGAATTGTTTTTCTAATATTTCTTGGTCTTCACACATCTATTTGGAGCTTATATTTCAAAGATTACAACTGAGGTATGTAAGGAAAAAAGCTGCCAAAACTTTTATTTCTACAAGAAAGTCCAAGGAAGAACCTGCTAAAGAGCTGTTTTGCCTGCAACACTATTAAAAATAAAATAAAATCATTTGATGGTAGAAATTGCTTCCTTCCTGCTAGTTCAGGAGGCCCAAACTCTTGCTTCTGACAGCCTATATGACTTTCTTGTTTCACCATCTGACATGAATTACCATATTTTTTGGAGTATAAGATGCACCGGAGTATAAGACACAGCTTAGTTTTTGGGGAGGAAAATAGGGGAAAAAAATCTGGCTACCAGGTATTCATCTGGCTAGCGTCCTTAGTCTGGTCAGCACGTTAGTTTCCTGGTTTTGAGCGTGCATGCGCTTTTTATCCTCAGCTTGGGGATAAAAAACAGCTTCAAAAGCACAGCTGAGAGGGAGCAGCAATGAGAAAAGCAGGGAAAGCAGGAAGATTGCTTCACTCACTCGCGCCTCGTTAGGGCTGAAAAAAAGCTTCGAAAAAGCTACATTCAGATACAATCGGAGTATAAGAGGCACCCAAATTTTCAGCCTCTTTTAGGGCGGGAAAGGTGCATCTTATACTCTGAAAAATACGGTAATAACTTGAGAAACTGATTTTTTTTTCTTGGCTAGGCCTAACATGACTTAATGCATATCTGCTGTTTGTTTCTTATTTTGCCAGCCTGATGAAGATCTATTCAATCCAGACTATGTGGAAGTTGATAGAATTCTAGAAGTGGCTCACACAAAGGACTCCGAAACTGGGGAGGTAGATATTGTTCTCACCATGATTGTTATTTGCAATTCACATTCTCCACTCTCTTGATTTTCATGGCTGACCTCAGTCTGGGAAGCAGAGGGAGCTTCTTAGTAAAATACAGTGATACAATCCCCACCCCTTCACCCCCATTGGTCTCTTAATTGCCAAGAGTTTTTCAGCTAAGTAATTGTGAACGTCCATGCAATTGTAGTAATTGTCCTGCTGACTCGGCAAGCTTAGTGCTGGAAATAAGAGATTACTGAAATGTAGTCATTGTGTGACTCTAGGATAGAGTTTCTGTTGGACAATTTTTCTGAGATCTGTAGTCATGTGTGCATTTAAATTGCAACTATAAAAAGCAGCCTTTTTTTTCTCTTAATAACCCATACTCAAATATAGTCTAGAAAGAGACTTTTCCTTTGAACTTCACAGCTCCCTTGGAAGAGATGTAATGCTTGTAACTTTGGTTTAGATCTGGTAAGATCAGCACAATTATGGTATAGGTGTTCTGCTTCATGGAAAAGTGACGGAGTTCAGGCAGAGCTCACTCCAAGCTTGAGAGGTAAATTCCTTACCTGGCTTTAAAATACTCAGATTCTTTTCATTTCTCATGCCTCAGAGCTGTGCTCCACAACGTAGCACCTTGGGTATAGTCCTTGGCATCGTCCAGGCTACAAACTCCATCTGACTGAGAATGGAGCATAGTAGTACCAACTTTGTATATAGGAAGTTCCAACTCCCCTCAAGGCAGTGATGATGTCTATAAAATGCTCACCACATTTTAAATGGACCTTAAATCTCTGCAGTTGTCAAATTTATTAGGTGTTGACACTAACTTATCATACGTTTTGCATGCAGTAAACCCTAAGTTCAGTTATGTTGGGTAGGCATTACCACATGCGCAGAAGCGTTTTCATGACATCAGGGTCAGTGGGCGGAGCCTCCCGCCGGTTTTACTACCAGTTCTATAGAACCGGTGCGAACCAGGAGCAACCCACCACTGATCTGGACTGCAAAAATCCAGATGACTATTAGATGGTTGCTTATAAATTTGTGTATCTTTTTGTTGCCACTTAGTGACCAGTTGCATTTTTGCAGCCCTGTTGTGGTTGTTTTAGCATTAGAGAAGCCTCCTGGTGTGAAAAGTCTGCCAGTCAATATAGCCAATATTCCTGTACTTAAAAAAAAGAAAAGAATGGAATCAACATAAAGTCTACATAATTCCATGTTTTAATGAAAATCAGATGGTAGAAGGAGAATATAGAGAAGCCCTCTACTTTTTAACAAATGCCCTAAACCTTTCTGGATTAATTAAAATAAGGATATATTGGTTTAATTCTTATAGTTTACCTAGGTATAAATGATAAAGCATTATTCAGTTTTCACTTCACATTTTGAATTATGTGATCATGAACCCTTTGTATAGCTATAAGAAAATATTCTACTAGTAACACAAAAGTTAGAAATGAGGTATGGAGATAATTTTTACATGGTGACAAAATTTTTGATGTATTTCTCCTCTTCCCATGTGCTTGTGTAATTGTACAGTGTACGTGGTCTTAAAAATTAGAGATAAGTGACAGTATTGATACTAAATCATCTCTCTCTCCCAAGGCCTATGGAAATGCCACGGAACACCATATATTTGAAAGTTTATATTTCTGTTCCCTGCCTTTCATGCTAAATCAATTATTTCTATTAAGAAAAAAGAACTGAAGATAAAACATAAGTTATTGATTAACAAATGATGACTAAATGTTTTATGGGTTTACCTTTTTTAAACTTTCACATTAAAAAGTACACTTGGAAGTTGACGTCCACTTTTTGTGAAGAAAGATTTACTTATTAATTAAATTTATATGCTGCCCATCTGATAAAGGTTTGCTTTTATAAAGCCTTTCCTTTTCTTTGGAAGCATGTGATAGCTGGCTCTAAAGTTGTATTCATGATCATATCAGTCATGGTTACATCCCTGCATACATCATACATTTCAGCTTATCAAATTGATAATGATCTTGATTTTTTCCCAGATTATGTTTCCTCAAAGAGTTCCATTATTTGTCCTTTGTCACTTTTTGTTTTGAGCCTTCACTGCTTCGCCTTTTGTTGGTTCCTTGATTGTAGGAGGTGACTCACTACCTGGTGAAGTGGTGCTCCTTACCCTATGAAGAAAGTACTTGGGAGCTTGAGGAGGATGTTGATCCTGGGAAGATTAAAGAGTTTGAATTTCTCCAAATTCCACCAGAACTTAAATCCTTGGTAAAAATAAATTAAGCTTTGATTTTGATGGGGGAAAGAACTGATAGTTATAAACGAAATAAACATTAATTAAAGAATATTGTGGTTCAACATAATTTCCTCTCTCAGAGCCGTTTATTTAGTGTTTTTTTTAATCTTGCTATTCTTTCCTATGTTTTTTCTTGGTACTTAAACTGAGCAGCTCTGAACATTCCTCTCTTGCCTTCATTCAGATGGCTTTGCCATTTGTACTGTGCCAGTCAGAGTACAAAATAAAGGAAGAAAGTTGAAGATAGTGTCCCATGTTGTCCATGTTCTCAGTGCCATAAGCAGTGGAACTTACACACTGCTGCAGTCCTATGGATCTACTGAACTACCTTCCAATAAATAAACATACAATTTTATTGTTTGTCCTTTCCAAAAATATATTTGCTTTCAAAATACTTGACACAAAAACATATTTCCTTATATTTTACAGAGTATATTTTTCTCCCTGAGATAATGATTGGCAGTTGGATATATTTTATGTATGTTTGTATATATATTTGCCAGAAGCTTTAAGTAAGGGCAAAAGTACTTTAATTATATAATTATATAATTCTGCTATCTTATATAGATTTATTGATTTAGTAGATCTACTGATTTTCTGCCACATTATGAACTGATCTATAGGAGTGCTTCTGATATAGATTAGATTTTTTAAATCTGTAATGGGGAAATTTATAGAGCAGATATCACAGGGTGGGTTTTGGACAAAACAAGGAAAGAAAACCAAGGTCCCTAGGTCCTAAGTATCCTTGTCTGGGGGAATTAATGGATTTTATTTCTATTTCCTATATTGCTTTTGTCTCTATTAATTTCTCTAATCTATCAGAATTTCATTTCTATCTCTATCCATTAGGAGATGGAAAGAATGCTTATCAAAATTGCCAAGTAATTTTCAAATCTGAGAAGTATAGACTGAGACTTGAACCTTGTGAGATCCTAGCCAATACAATCCCTCCAGTTGGATGGGAAACTATTTATTAGCATTCTTTGAGTATGATTTTCAAGCCACTGATATATTCACTTAATTGTCATGTTTTCAACCCATAGCTTATTGATCAGAATGTATCACTGCACTGGGTCATACGTTTTGCTGAAATGTAACATTATATTTATTTGTTTGTTTGTTTGTTTATTTATACCCAACTGCATTCCCATAGGGCTCACTTTGGTTTTCTAATAATATATAATTAACACAGTGATAATCCAGTAAAGACAAACCAAAAATCCAAAAATCAGTCCATCTAAATAATCCAAAAGACAATTATTTCTGGAAGGTAACTAAAATTGGGACTTGTGTAATTTATAGTGGGAGGCCATTCCAGATGCCTGACACTGCTACAATAACAGTGCTTCAATGTCTCAGCCTCCTCCACTTCCCGAAAGCAGGGAACCACCTGCTACTTTTCCTGGCAAGATAGAAAAGCTCTGGCTGATTCAAGAACTGAATGCTTGAAGATAGCTTTTTGTTAAGCCATAAATGGTTTTAGGAGCAATAGTTTAAAAGCTAATACAGACTCTGCAGCAAATACGTAATGAACATGAGCAGTGAATACTGGAAATATACTGATCTGTTGCAGTTTGGATGGTATGAAGATTCAAGAGCTCTTTAAAGGCAGTCCCATATAGAGCTGATTGCAGTAGTCTAAATGATCAGAATGAGTTAGAATAGCAAAGTCCTTGGGGATTCACCTATATTCTGGAAGGCAATCCAATCTATTACATTCTTCCCTAAGGTCTACTTGATGGATCTTTGAGGTTTACTTGTCATCATTGCCCCCCTCTCTACCACAGTACATATACTATATCATTATTTTTAGACAATATATATATGATGAGTAGCTGCTAACATGTTTTTTTTGGTAAATATTCAGGTATCATATAGAGAGCAAGAGAATGTAGCTGAGATCAAATTCCATATTCTGGTAAATTGGTGGTGAGGGAAGTTGTAGTACATCTACAATGATACTCTACATACTCCTCACCATTTTTCAAATATGTCTATTGATCCAAACTGGTCAGGGACTCTCCTGATCAATACAATTTTTTCCTTGCTTGCTTTCTCGCTTCCTTCCTCACTTCCTCCATCCCTAATTCATTTTTTATGTCTTAGGAGCGTCCTGCCTCAGAGTCTTGGCAAAAGCTAGAGAAGTCTCGGGACTATAAGAACAACAATGAATTGCGGGAATACCAGCTGGAGGGAATGAATTGGCTGCTTTTTAACTGGTATAATAGGTGGGTTGCAAATAGGCATTCCCAGTGGGGATAAATAATATGACAAATTGTTCCTGAAGTCCTGGGAATTGTTTCTGGTTTGCCTTATTAATTTCTTTCTGGATCACACCCTGCCTATGAGTGTAGGTGTGGGTGCACACCTTTACATACATTTTTAAACTATTTTAACCATTTTGGACAATATGTTGAAAGTTAAAAACATGAAACTTGGAAAGTTAACTCAGCATTTCGTACATATGGTGTTGCTATTCTTTAGGCCAGGGGTCTCCAAACTTCGCAACTTTAAGACTTGTGGACTCAGCAAAGCTGGCTGAGGAATTCTGGGAGTTGAAGTCCACAAGTCTTAAAGTTGCCAAGTTTGGAGACCCCTGCTTTAGGCCTACCATTTTTACCTGAAAAGTTATTTACATTGAGTTTAATGCTCCACTGCCCAAAGGAAGAGTAGATAGAAAAAAATATAAACACCGATAAAATTCCTCTGAATTGCGCAGAATCTGGTCAGCCAAGGGTCCCATCTCCAGCTAGAACTAGACATGGAGCTTTTCCTGTCTCCTGTGTATGTGTGTGCATGTCACACTTGTGTGTGATTTATGGGTGTGTGTTTATATACTTGCCAAATCGATATTCCAAAAAAAACAAAACAAAACCCAAGAGAAGGGAAAAAAAGATACTAGCTAATTAAAATTAATTCATTGTAAAATAAGATGTCCCATTTATAAAATAAATTGATCTCTCAATACACAAACAACTCTCACATGCAAAAACACATTATACACACATTACCTTCCCTCCTTTCAGCAGAAACGTCAAAAAAAAAAGGACAAAAAAGCAGGCTGGAGTTGAGTTAAGGAGAAGGGATAGCTGCACTGGAAAGGGAAGGAAAGAGGAACGGGAGAACAAAACTGGATGTGAATGAGACAAAGGAAAGAGGTAACTGGATAGGGAAGGGAAAAATTGAGAAAGAAGCCATGCTTAGGAACTGCAAAAGGGTTAAATTCTCAAGATGAATAGGCTCTTCAAGAAAAAGCTAATTTTCCATGTATGCTAATATGCATTGTTCATTACCACAGAGTGTGGAAATAAATCCCAAGAACAAAAAAGGTTGTTTTAAATTAGGCAGAGTGAATAAAAAGTTGGTTGAAAGGACTCCCATAGGCAATATTTTGTGTCAGTATTAGTCTGCAGGGGACTTCACCCATCGGTAAAGGAATCATTTTCAGAAGGGCTTCTGAAGTTTTATAATGGCTGCTGTGGCATTTCCACAGGAAAAACTGCATTCTGGCTGATGAGATGGGCTTGGGGAAGACGATCCAGTCCATTACATTCCTCTCCGAGATCTATCTGATGGGTCTTCGAGGTCCATTTCTCATCATTGCTCCACTTTCCACCATCACAAACTGGGAGCGAGAATTCCGCACTTGGACCGAGATGAATGCCATTGTGTACCATGGCAGCCAGATAAGCCGCCAGATGATCCAGCAATATGAGATGGTTTATCGGGATACGCAGGTTTGTGCCACTGTATATATCTTAAGGAACATTTTCTTGCTTGTTTTCAGCCTTGGGAATATAATCTGCAGAGTGGAGTGGGGAGAATTGATTAAAAATAAAGCTTTATTTTTAATAAAGAAGGGACAGTGGAAGCACCAAATGTAGAGGTAACAAGAAAGGCCAACTTGTATTTAGGCATTTCTTAGCTAAGTAGCATCCCATGTTTGATGACTTGAAAATAAAGATTCAGGATGTTTCTTTGCCATTTTTAAAGTCAAACATACTACAGGTAATCCTCAGGTTAAAATGGCAGTTGATACCAGGACTGCTGTCACTAAGCAGTGGTTGTAAATGTGATGTCATGTGACTGAATCACTTAGTAACACAAATACAAGCAGTCCCAACGATTATCGTAACCCCAAGACGTGGGTGGTTAAACAGGAAGCAAAGGGAGTCCCTTGTAAGAACAATGGGGGTGTCATCCGTAGTGGCTTGTTGCATAGTGGGTAGGAAGGATCTGGGAGGCTTGACACAGGATGCACACAAGTCGGAGGTGGGAGAGTTGTGCAAGCTCAGCAAGGGAAGGGAAGGAGGGCCAAGGAGTGCATATCAGTGCAGGGAAGCCTGGGAAGGAGGCTGTAGGGCCGTGATGGCGAACCTATGGCACGGGTGCCACAGGTGGCACGTGGAGCCATATCGGTGGGCACATGAGCTCAGCTCCGG
>JANHZT010003880.1:183300-197156 GCA_032468215.1 Stegonotus admiraltiensis
GCTATTGCTTAATGCATTGTAAGCCGCCCTGAGTCTCCGGAGAAGGGCGGCATATAAATCAAAGCAGAAAAAAAAAATTGCCATAAGGATGAGACTAGTGGTTTTCAGAAGATGTGGTTGTGTAGATCAAGGTTAAGCACTTAAATGAGAATTTAGGACAATGGAGAAACGTAAAATCTCATCCTGCTCAGCATCCTGCTTTAATTCACAGCTAATCTCCAGACGTAAATCCCTATATCTAGACACATTCTCAGTCCAAAATAAGATTAAGATGCAGGGAAACAGCTCACATTAATCCATGATACAATATTTTGAGCTGAGCCTAATTTGCATCTAGCTCCATTTTTTTCTAGATGGCGATTTCCTTCCAATCCTCCAATCCTGCAGGTTGGATGATATTTCTTACTTAACTGAGGCATCTCTTCCTGGAATGAAGGCAAAAGAACAAAACTTAATGGAGTGGGACTCCTTTCTTTTAGGAACTCACCTGAGGAAATGGCAGTTGCCTGCTTTTGATTAGTTACTTGAAGTTTGAATTTCCCAGGCTTTTCTGTAGGAGGACAGCTGTGTTGGGTGTATGTTGTCAAAAAAAATCAGAAAAAGTCTGGTGGCATCTTCTCTAATGTATTTTACTAAAAGCCATACGTTGTTATTAGCTGCTGCTAATCAGAAATGAACTTCTGATTTTTTTGCCAAGCTTACCTGGCAAAAGGTTCTAGAGGCTTAGCTTTGATGGATTTAGTCTTGTATCTGAACTGTGTGGATTATTTTCTCCTCTTTCAATATACTTTCTGATCATCACAATAGCCACATAACCAAAACAGAAGGCTATGTCAGATATAATTAGTAGTTAACACAAATAAAACAATCATATACTGCATTATTGTAATGTGATATGATATTAAATCTTTTAAAAGACTGGAAAGTTTTATTATAAGCAAAACAACTCAGACAAATTAATCGAAGAGTTCAAAAGTACTATTCCTTGTTGCTTTGATGAAAAAGTCTAACCCAATTATTGATAAGCAACACAAAGCAATAGTAAAGTGTAGTAAATCTTTTGGCTATCCCTTACATATGAAAGGTTCTTCATTCTCAGTATCTTGATAGATTCCAGTGTAGCCAAGAATAACATATGTTTCCAGATATGAGGAAAGGTGTGTATCTATCTTCTTCCCATCTTCCCCAGACATTTTTTTCTTTTTCAGCTGCTACTGCTATCTTAACGCTGCATATCCCTAGTCTGTAGATTTTTTCCTTTAGGTATTAAATCCAATAAAAGCATTAAAGCAATTCAATATTTTTAAAATGTGTCTTATTGCATTAAGAGCAAGTAATAGAATAAATCTAAGAACAGTCGGGGATCCTAATACTTGCTGGGGATCAAATAATAACACTTAAATTGAAGCCAGAGAAGAGCTAATTTCTGAAAGTTTCTGTGTCAGTCATTAACCCAGATTAAATAATGATAAACATGAAATTTGAAAGATTAAATCCCTCTTTCCCTGCAAGCAATTGTAATTTATGCAGTAAAAATCTACATATATACATATGTAAAATATTAGAATTTATATCTGAAGCCTGCCTTTTTTTCTCTGTTTCTCCTCCTTACGTTATTCAGGAAGATGAAGGTCAGACCATAACAAGTAATTCTAATTCAGATGGGCCAGTTATAACTACCTCAGGTCAACAGACAGCTTCAGCTACTAATGTCCAGACAGATAAGATTGTTCCAAACAAGAGTCTTCTGGATTGGTTGAGACAGCAGTCTGATTACACTCTTGAAATCCCTGGCTTTGGCACAGTAAGTGCAAGCTTTGTATTCCAGTGCTGGGCAGTATTGTTTGGGATTCACTCATATTTACTCTTTCTTTTCCTTTCAGAATTTTATAGAAAAGCCTAAACAGAGAAGGCAGCGTTGTAAAGATCCTAGCAAGCTAGACATAAATTCTCTTACTGGAGAGGAACGGGTGCCTGTGGTACACAAGGGCACAGGGCGGAGGGTAAGTGGAAGCATTCTTACAAATAATGTAGTCTTTGGCTTGAGCCAGTAGAACTTTTTTTGCCTTTATTTCACATCATACTATTCCAATCATGTCAGGGTAATGATGATTTAATAGCTGACCAGCTGCTATAATGTTGTAATGCTGTAATACTGAAATAATGATGCAATGAGAATGAGTCAGCAGGGTTATTTAACTTATCACTTTAAGAGGTTGTATATATAAGAGAGGCCCTGTCAAGGCGTTCTCTCTCCTGTGTGTGTTTCCGTGCTACAGTTAATGATTGATTGCCTCACTTTGCCTAGTACGTATATGTATATATTCCTTGTAGATAAACCACTATTTGAAAGACAAACCTCTGTATTTTGCTCCTGGGTTGTCTCAAAATAGTCATACTGTGCGCACTCTGACAAATCAGTCAGTCAGTCAGTCAGTAAGTCAGTCAGTCAGTCAGTCCACAATCTGGAAATTTGATCTGGGTCTTTATCCGTCCATTTCCTTCCTTCCTAGGGAAGGAAGTGAAAATTCTAAGATTTATCCTTTATTTCTTCATTACGATCCTGTCCTACGCTTTATGCATTTGAACTGCATATGCGAAAGGAGTAGCACTGGAATAATTTGAATAGAAATGTCTCCAAGTAGATATGCTTCTCATAAAAACCTTGGCCTGGTGTTTAAACTGTAGACCCCTTTATTTCTGAAGTTGGGAACTCTGCTAAGGAAGGATAATCTGATACTTTTTTAAAAAAAAAAATTGGAACTGTATCAATTCAAAAAATTGATTATTAAAATCTGGAAAGTTTAGTTAGCTGTATTATATGGCAAGCTACAATTATTTGCTGATTAAATTTGTTGACTGAGAAAATAGGCAGCATTAAAGTGTTTTCTCCGGAATGCATTGTAGGAATTAAAGAGACACAAGCATTAGATGAAGATTTATACTACTATTCTCATGCTATAGCCTTAGGAAAGCACATGTAAGCTAGATTCTATCATCTTGAATTTTGTCTCTATCACCTGGCAATCTTCTCATCACATTGTTGAGTTCATATTGATTAGTAAATACATAATATTTACTGTATTTGATTTATATCACTAGGTTCCTTCCTAGTAAAATAAAGGTAGAAAATTCTTTGTAGAGCAATTGGGTTAAGAATAGAGAGCTCTAGAAATTTTTTATAAAAGTTCACTTTTAGTTTTAAGCTGTCTCCTCGACATGATTAAGATTTTTATATTTCTGCCTCTCTAAAGTTTCCTGAGGAAGAACAAATATTTGTTGCTCCTCCTCTGTAAGAATATTTGTTTAAAATACTGTATCAACTATGTTTCTTCTTTCTGTCTGAAGGGTCTTCCCACATTGTGGCATTCATTAGTACAGAGTAATCTGGGAAAGTAGATATTTATTTTCTTGTATAAGGTATTAACAGCATAAAATAAACGAATATTTCGTTTTTAAAAAGACAAGAAATGATCAGTTGTAAAATAAGTGGAGAGCTAAATAGTTAAATGCTTAATTGTGTGGCTTAGAAGTTGTATACAAAAGAGGTCACTCTTTCCCTGTGTTTTGCAGTTAGGGGGAGCCATGGCACCGGCTTTGAAGGAGTTACCAAGGTGGCTTGATGCAAATATGGAGTATGCTGTTGCAGCAGACTGGTCTGACATAGTTAAGCTTTCAGTAAGTAAAAACATTTGGAAAAATCTGGGCCATTACAGATATTCCTCAATTTATGACCACAATTGGGATAGGAACTTTCCGCCACTAAGCAGTGCAGTCATTAAATGACTCATTACATGACTTCAGCCTATTTTTTGCTGCAATCATTAAGTGAAACACTGTGGTCATTAAGCGAATTCACTGACTGAATTGTCGGAAGCCAGCTTGGAAGCTTGCAAATAGTGAATATATGATCCCAGGATACTGCAACCACTATAAATACATGCCTGAATTGTGATCATGTGACCACAGGGACGCTGATGGTGTTAAGTGCAAAGACCAGTTGTGAGTCACTTTTTTCAGCACAGTGGTAACTTTGAACAGTTAATAAACCTTTTTTGTTTTATCTTCTTTTCCATACCCTTCTATTTTCATGGACAAGTAGAAGAGTTTCTAATATATGCAACTGTAATACTATTTTAATGATACCCCTGAGGTATAGTTAAATATGAGATATATTGTATGGCAAAGTTGACAGATTGACCTAAGTCACATTTATTTTAACCACTGATCATTTGAATAAGGCACCGCTGAGTTTACACATTATGTTAAGCCACAAATCATAATACAATATTTGGTTTCATACAACATGTTAAGCCAAAATGCAAATATATTGTGGATGGCCTTATGTATAAGTTAATCATTTTTATTTAGACACATAGCTCAATAACCCCTGTCAAATTGCCTTTTTGCACTGTTTCATTTGTATGAACAGTCAGCCAAAATATCAAGTAATAACTTAATTATTTTTTTCCTACTAAATTCTTTGGATTTCATTGAGAAGCTATTCTATGAATCATATGATTCCTTCTATTCAGGGTTTCATCCTTAATGCATCCCCAAAGTAATCTCAGAATTTTATGTTGACTGCAATAATATTTTTTGCTAATTTTTCAATAAGAATACAACATTTCTAAAAGATTTAGATTCTTCTTGAAATGAGTGGGTAAGAGGCAGAATGAATAACATTCCAGTATTATTGAGTATAATCTACAATAAAATACTTGAGTCTGAAGTTCCAAATCCACTTACTTAGAAATAAGTTCTGTTTAACTCAGTGGGGCAGCTCTGAGTAGGTATGCATGCCATTGACCATTGTATGAAAGAATCCTGGATTAGAAGGATTGCTTTCCTAATCCAATAGCACTTCGCACATGTTAAAAATTGCACTATTTTAGGGGAAATTGACAACTTTTAAATGAATACATAGCTTAACCTACAAAATCAAGGATCAGATTTCTATGCAAATAGTTTTGTCTTTATGAGTCTCCGCATTGTCCATAATTTTGAATAACACAGAATGATATTTGAGAATATATTTCTTTAGGAAATACAGGTAAGATCCTTGTTAACCTCAGAGTTTCATTATCTTTAGTAATAACTTGTGGAAATTGTGTTTTCTTTTCCATTCTCAGGGCTTTTTACCTGAAACCAAGTTTCATCGTATTCTCACTGAGCCTGTACTCCGAGATGTTGGACCTCGACGAAGAGGAAGAAGGCCAAGAAGTGAACTCTTTAAAGCTCCAGGAATAGGAGCAGATGCTTCGTCTGGAATGGGACCATTATTCATGAATGGACTTATAGCTGGAATGGATTTAGTAGGACTTCAGAGTATGAGAAACATGCAAGGCATTCCTTTGGCTGGACTGGTTGGCTTTCCTGCTGGATTTGCAGCAGTACCTGCTGGTGAGGATGTCAAAAGTACTCTGAGTATGTTGCCAATGATGTTACCAGGCATGGCTGCTGTACCACAGATGTTTGGTGTTGGAGGACTTCTTAATCCATCAATTGCTACTACTTGTACTTCAACTGCTCCAACTTCATTAGCAAGCACAACTAAAAGTGGTACAACACATTCAGAAAATGAAACTGAAGACAAACAGAATACCCAAGGTTCAAAAATAGAAACTGTTTCTGAAGACAAATTGAGTCCTAATTCATTTTCTGATCAGTCAGAATCTGCAATAACAACCAGTAGTCCTGTAGCCTTTAACCCATTTCTTATTCCTGGAATGTCATCTGGACTGATATATCCCTCAATGTTTCTTTCTCCTGGTATTGGCATGGCCTTGCCAGGTCTTCAACAAACCAGACACTCAGAGGCAACAAACCTAGAAAGTCAGAAAAGAAAAAAAAAGAAAACTAAAGGGGAATTAGCAAATGTGGAACCAGAAACGCTCTCACTATCTGACAAGGAACATGCTAACATGCAAAATTGTACAGAACAAATACCATATGTGTCAATGGAGCATGAACGTGATGTACCAGCAGAGGAGGAGGAAGAGGAGGAGTTAAAAGAAATTAAAGATATCAATTAGATTTTTTTGTTTTGTTTTTCCCTGAAAAAAATATTGTGGCTTGTTTCTCATCCCATAAATATTTGTTATTGCTCTTTGTCCCCACCTCACCTTCATAAAAACTGTGTTTCTGTAAGTAATATTATCTACCTAATTCCTGGTAAGAAAACTATGGTGACATTTTAATAGTTGCAAGGTCTTGCCATAGAAATAAGCAGTGTTCTAACAGTGTGGGAGGAACGGAATTCTGGTTGATTTGTCCACTATTCACCCTTCCCTTCTACTTTAGAAGTAGTAAAGTATCTGATCATCTCTAAAACTGGTCATCCCTCCCTTCTTCCAAATAATAGTAAGTAAGTATGTGGTCATTCCCAAAACTGCTTGCTTGTGTAAAAGAAAAAAAATCTGATAAAAGAAAGTGCTTCTTTTAGAGGAAAACACAGAAGAACACAGGAAAAGGTTGATGTTTTTACAATGACACTGAATTAAAAAAAACAAATCTTGTATTTTGGAGTAAAAAGCACAGCTATAGTAAGTGCTAATGTGTATTTTTTGATTTAAAGTATTTCCCTATTTTATCATGTTTACTAGAATAGTAGTATAGACAGAAGTATATAACTAATGATTGAAATGCATATATTCATTTCTTTTTTTAAGGCATTAATAGTAGATATATAATTTCTTCCTATTCACACTACAAAGTTTTGGAAACAAACTGCTGTAAGGGGAAAGATTACTTAACTTTTATATTTCTAAAAGAAAATCTTGTTTTATGTTTAAGATGCATTTCAGTTTTTTTTCTTTAGATACCAAGCCCATTTCAGCTCCTGCTGAGAAATTTATGCACAACTTACCTTTATTAAAAAAAAATACAGTGGCATGAAGAGGGTTATAATAACTACCAATTATTTTTTCAACTTTGTACTACTCATTTCTCACAAAGGCACTTAGCATTTTTCCCCCAGGGAAGAAGAAAGCAATGAAATTTTCTTAAGTGGGGACTGGACCCAAGTTTTATCATTTTTTTTCTTTCTTCGTGAAAACTTTGAAAACTGATTTTTTAAAAGCTGTGGAATGGATTTTTCCATTGTAGTTGGCCTTTGGCAGGGATTGTCAAAGTTTCATAACTTGGCTTTATCCTTCATTTCTTTATCAGACTGTGAAACATTTTTGCTATTTCTTTCCATTCCTCTTGAGCCCTTGCACTCTTAAATGATATTACCCAGCATCTCCACATATACGTTTTGTATTTTAAATGAAACTGTTTAAACACATATGCCAATTTTTAATGTTGAATTGCATCCAAAAGCAGTTCTTACATAGTTAACTTTATTCCCACTCCTGTGTCACTTTTCTTTCACTTGGGCTTGTTCTAATTTATAGCTCGTGATTTGAGACTTGAAAAACAACGTGGTGCGATGTTTAAATGGCAGACCATTTAAAGGGGCTTGGGAGTGTATGCTAGTATTCAGTTTCACACTTGGTTTGTCACAATTTACTGTATTTTAAATATTTTTTTTCCTTTTACCGTTTGCTAATTTATCAGGTGGTCCAAATGTTTTTGACATAACTATTTCAGTTTGCATTATTTATTTATGATGCTTTTTTCATTGTCTTTTATACATTTGGGATTTTAAAGTGTGTACATGTTAAATTTAGCATCTCAAAGAAGTCTGTTACCCATGAATTAAAACAAGGCTGCATGTTGCAGTGAATTTATACTATTGGGTTGGAATCAATATCAACAAATTACATAATTTGGTTACACTGTTGCAGGACAATTGGATAATATTATAGACCCTACTTAATACAGCTGTATAGGACAGATACTGTATGGCTATTGACAGATTTCTTAGAAGTGCTGCTATCTCTGTTTGACTAACATTTTGTTCAGCTTTGCCTCCAATGGAAGCAAAGAGGGTTTTTTCAGCTGTTAAATCCAAAATCAATATAATTTATTTATGTAAAAAAAAATCACTTGATATATTTTTGAACCTTTTAAGTACTAATAACTTTTTATTTAGTAGAAAAACCATGTACTTGCCCTAAATCCTTAAAATACAAATGCTATAAAACTTCATATATCTTGAAAGCCTTACTGTCAATGGATGCAAATCTCTATCTGGAGTCTACTTGTAATATATACGAATGTTTGGCAGGGTGACATTTATAAGGAACAGGGTTGAAACTGAATTTTAGTTTGTCAGCATGTTCTATATACCTTGTCCTTTCTTTTTTAATGTATGTTTGTAGGCTTCGTTTGACTTTCAATGTGTGACCCTTTTGCAGTGTGAAGCTGTTCTGGCTTATTTACAGTGAAAGGCATAAATGGCTTTTTTTCATATCCATTTTAAAAACATGCGAATTTCTCATTTACTTCATGAACACTCACACCAACATAAATCACCAAAAGATGTGCTGTTAAAATAAAGTGTCTGTGCTTGTACAATGCATAGATTTAAAGGTCAAAATTTTAATTTTTGAATTTAGTGCCTATATTATGTGTTTCTTTTTTAAAAAAAAACTTGGCTGAGCCTTGCAAAAAAAAATGTACATACCTTTTTCTAGGAAAACTATTTCTGATTGTTTTGCTTGATTTGGAACTAAACATGAATTGCCTTTTTCTTAGCATGAGCACCATTTTGGCCTGCAGCTTTTCTTTCTTTCGTATTTTCTGATTGACCGAAGAATACCCTGCTGTGATAACTCTGTTATTTCTCTGATTATAGAATATTTACACATAATTCAAGAAATTAAACATCAGTACTATTTTTAAGCCATCCCTTACATCTGATAGTACTTTTCCATGGTGAGAAGCCCAAGCTATATAATTAGAATATTTCCAGTTCGTGTACCAATGGATTTGCAAAGAAGTTCATTATTAGGATAACCTTCTAGTAATTCATGCATATCATCCACTGAATTTGCACAGCATGTTTAACTAGCAAGAACAAAATGTGGTAGTTTCACCAGCTGAGATCCTGAGAATCTCTTTGAAGAATGTGCTACAATGAAGATGCCAATAAATGATTTCGATATTAAATTTCCAAAAGAAAAATTGCAAATGAACATGCTTGCTCTGATTTCTTAAATCTGTTATTTTTTTAAGAAGAGGAAATAGTATACTTTGTGTAAGATAAACAGGTTGTCATTCAAAATCTCTGTATGCAACAAGTTAACCAGAATATGAAGATTTTTAAAACACCCAAATCTTGGATGACAGGATTTAATATAAAAATAAAATTGTTATTTAGAATATTCTACTTAAGCAGATATCTTTCAAGAGAATCAATTTCATTATAGGCATGCATTGTAAAATTTGTAATATACAGTAATCATTGCAATAATACATCTACACTAAATGTTTTAAATGAAAAAATTATACAAGAAATTTGAAGCTGGGTAGGGACTTGAACTTCATTGATGCACTTTCTCTTAAAGAGAAAGAACCTATGAGATTGTATACATTCTGTTATTTATATCTTAATTTGGTCCAGTATTAGCTGATAAGATACTCAGTTGTTGTCATGTTTGATCTGAATAGAAAACTTTTGAGCATGATAAACCTTGTCCCTACCATCAGAGAATGGGTGCAGAAATCTTGCCAAGCATTAATATTGTTTGCATAGTTTTAACATAGTTAAAATTAACAATTATAGTTTATAAACCATATTTCAGAGTTTATCGTGATATGTGAATTCTCACTTGCACCTTGTTCGGTGAGCCACAACGGAGCTGCTATCTTCCTGCTATTTCAACAAAATAACAGTTTATCAGAATAAGTATTTACTTCCCATCTCAGAACATCAGCCTTTGGGAAGGGAATATATCTAAAAATACCATTATTGCTGAGAAAAGATTTCAGATTTTGAACCCAAACCTGGCAATTACCTAATCCATGTGGGTCTGCTTAGATGTCTATAAATCCAGTAGCTGTTTCTAGATCATTATTACTTCGATCATAAATGATTTCTAAGAACTCATTTTCAACTACCAAGGGTATAAAAAGGGGGTGGGCTATTTGTAGATGACAATTTCCAATTTTTAAAAATATAAAGCATTTATTCATAGATACCTTGATAGACTCTTAGACCATGACCACAGAATGTAATTGTTGCTAAGGAAATAGCTGATTTTCCACTTGTAATCTCAATTGCCATGTGTTTTTTACAATGGAAAGTTGATTTCATTACTCTTGATTGGGGAGCCAACTTAGTTTTAAAAAAAGGATAAAGAATAAAGAAACAAAGTTTTGTTAAAAGTTTTTTTTACAGAACAGTACCAAGTTAAAGAAAAGGGGAAAGAAAAGTAAAGTAGATGGGTGGGTTACAGTGATGGTGAATTCATCCTTGTTGGAGGATGCTGGTTTGCTCCCTACTCAAGAAGCCATTGCTGGACCCATGCTGGACAATTTTTGTCAAGTCTCCCACCTTCTCTTTCTAGGAAAGATGGTTTAAAAAGTTGCAATTCTAGAGGACTCTGGAGAAAACAGATTATCTGGACCCTTTTCAGTCCAGTTTCAGGCCCATAGATGAGGGCCTGAAACTTAATTGGTCACACTCCTGTGCGGCATGAATGGAATGGAGGTGGTGCATCCATCCTTGCTCTTTGACCTCTTGGTGGCTTGATACCATTATCATGATATCCTTTTGGGAGTTGGACATGGGCAGCACAATTTTGTGCTGGTTCACCTTCCCCGGAGGCTGGTCCCAATCAGTTTTAATGGGGAGCGAGAGGTCCAGCTCATGGCCCCTCTTGTGAGGTCCCACAGGGCTCAATGCGTTCTCCGCTCCTGTTTAACTTCTACATGAAACCACTGGGTGAGATCATTCCCACCAATACACTGATGAGACCCAGGTATATATCTCAATCAGAGGTGAAGTGAATGATGCAGTAGATGTCCTATCACAGTGCCTGGAGTTTGCTGGGGTCTGAATCGGAAACAACAGACTTCAACAGGGCCCGTCTGTATCCAGTAGTTTATTATCTTTGGTCCTGGATGGGGTTGCAGTAAACGGAGACAGACCCAGTGTGTAACTTGGGGATTTTCTTGGATTCGTGTCTCCTCAAAACAGCAAGTGGCAGCTGTGGCTAGGAGAGCCTTTGCCTAATTGTACATTGTGTACCCTTCCTGGACAGAGACTCTCCGTTGTCACTCATGCTGTGGTTATCTGCTGATTAGACTATTGCAATGTGCTCTACATGGGTCTACTCTTGAAAATTATCTGGAAGTTTCAGCTGATGCAGAATGGGATTGCATGAGCCATATTGGGTGCCCAAAGGAGGGCATATATAATACCTTTGCTCTGCAAACTGCACTAAGTGCCAGTTTGCTTCTCAAGTCCAATTCAAGGTATTGGTCATCACCTATAAAGCCCTGCACAGCATAGGGCCAGACAACCTATGGAATCAGCTTCATCCCATCCCATCAGCCCTCCCACTCATTCTAGCAAGGAAGATATGCTGCAGACCCGGTAAGTCAAAGAACTTTGGCTGGCAGGGTCTAGGAAGGGCTTCTCTGCTGCTGCCCCTGCAATGTGGAACGCTGCACTCGGCCCCCAATCTCTTGGCCTTCTGCAAAGTGGTCAAAACTTGACTATACAGCCTTGCGTGGGGGACAGAGAGTCCCTCACAAATGTGGGGCTGGCTGGCTCTGTGAACAACCCCTCCCCCCGCCTATATTAACATCGGCTAACTCTCCTATCTTGGAATTTTTCACCTTTTGAATTTTTATTATATTTTTATAATTTTTAAATATTTAAATCTTAAATTAATTCTGGTTTTAATATTAATTTTATACATTGTTATATATTGATTATATTGTACACTGCTCAGAGTTCCTCTAAGGAAGATGGGAGGCTAAGAAATAGGAAATATAAATAAATAAAAGTGATAAATAAATAAAAGAGAGAGGGAGGGAAGGCTTTTGATCTTTTTTACAGCAGTTATAAAGGTATTTAACATATATTTTATCCTATCTAAGGTTACATTATGCCTCAGTTTTTTCCATTTTTAGCAAAAAGGCGAAAGGTTTCCAGTCCCTAACAAATTTAGTTATTGACTTTTCCTAAGCAAACAAGTCAATTTTGTCATCTTTTTCTTTGTTCTGTTTGTGGTTGGATGTATTTGTGTAGCCACCCATTACTTACTTACATCTTTAGCACAAGAGAAGCGAGAACTCCGCAAAGCCAGAGCTGCAAATGCTGCAAAAATGATGCCCACACGTCTGCCCAATATGTGGCAGAACATTCTGTGCCCATGTAGGCCTTACCAGCCACCTGCGGACACACTGTGGACAGCCCACAACCCGTTAGATGTCAAGGTCCTCTTTGAAAATGATGTATGAACATCACTTACATCTTAATATACTGTGACCATCTTAACACATGAATTTAGGTTTTGTCATAGAATATGTTGGTCTTCAAACTGCCATCAGCTTCTTTATTCAAATAAACCAACACAGCTGGTCTTCCGGAATGTGTTGAAATGAGAAGATTCTAAATAGAAATTACCTCACCACATACTCTCAGGCATTATAAACCAATTGTGTTTATTAAAAATGCAACAGCCATGCAAGCCACAAGAAGTAAATCTTAGATTTTACAAAATAATACAACTTTCAACTTCAAAAGTTTTTCAGCCAAGTTAGCTGGAGAAATAAAAGGAATGTGGCTACAATTACACCGTGCCAGATCTGTTCTTGGGGGGAGTGGTGGGTGACTTCAAACATGGAAACTTGTCAGCCCTTCAAGGTAGATCAGATTAGAAAAGCAGTGCATGCCAATATTACTTTTATTAAAAACCTTAGAGTAACATTGCAAATGTGAATATGTTTCTCCCTTCTCTCCCTCTGCGTTCATGAAAATTAGGTAAGGTTTTGTCTGGATGTTTATTTGGATTGCAGTTCTGCCTGACTTCTGGCTTCTTTTACAAGTAATTCTCTGGTAACAATGGTAATTGGGACCAAGATTGCTGTGGCTAAGCAATGTTGTGAAGTGTGAAATTACATGACTGATTTGCTTAGTGACAGCAAATCTGGCTGTCCCAGTTGCTGTTGCGACTCCAAGGTGTGGGTGGGTCATTTAGCAGGAAGCTGCAGGATTCCCACTGCACGAATGCTGTGGGATGGACATGTGCTGTGTGGAAGAGGGGAGAGTTTGGGAGGTTGAGTGCAGGCCGTGCATGGATCAGAGGGCTGGCATAGGTCACACTTGAGTTGGAAGAGGCCTCTGAGGACCAGCAGAGACTGCCTCCAGACAGAGACCACATGTTTGAAGGCAGGAGCAACTTATTGGAGTGACTTCCAACCTTCTGTGCTGTTTTTTCCATTTACTTTGCTTGTGGGAAGCTGGAAGGGAATGTCACCACTGGCAATTATAACTGTAGCACCCTGCAACATAGTAATTATAAGCCGAGCACCCAGGTCGCAGGGGGATGCTGTTAGCTTGAACTTCCAGGAATAGTCATATGTCCATGTTTTCAGCACCACCATAATTTTCAGTTGTTACCGTGGACTTAAACCAAGAATTACCTGTATCTGACTGTGGTCTCAGTAGTCTCTCTCTTCTGTTCCAAAAAGGTTATTCATTCTGCCCATTACATAACTAGGTCTCACCAAATTTAGACTATCAGGTTGACTGAAACTGCCAGGAAGAAAATGTTTTTTCTTTTACAGGTAGTCCTCAACATGCAACCACTCTTAGTGAGCATTCAAAGTTACAATATTGAAAAAGTGACTTATGACTATCGCAGCATCCCCAGTCACGTGGACATTGGCAACCAGCACGTATTTACAATATTTGCAGTCATACAATCCCCATTTGTGATCTTCAAAGACAACTC
>JANHZT010003880.1:197518-216754 GCA_032468215.1 Stegonotus admiraltiensis
AAGGTAGAGTTACTTAACAACTGTATGATTCACTTAACTGCAGTGATTTGCTTAAAAGAAACGTCCTAAAATTGGGTGTGCCGTACATAACAGCCACCTTGCTTAACAATGGAAATTTTGGTCCCAATTGTGGTTGTAAGACGAGAGTACCTGTACTCATATTGGCAGTAGATGAATTCAGCCTGTTAGTGACGAATATGTCAACAAATGTGACAACGTATTATAATATAACCAATATACAAAGGAAAGTGCCATTAATAATCTCAGTATTTATTACCATCTGAGATTATTGGATTATTGGATATTATATATAGTATTTTTCCTCTATTAAAAAGCATACCATCTCCAGAGAATTAGGAAGTAGCTGCGTTATTTAGACGCAATAGTTGTTCCTAAGCCTTTGTCTGCACATAGCACTTCATTTCAAAAGGCAGAACTCTTACCCGCAAATTGTGAAAAAGCGGCTTTCAAGCATACTCTAAGCCAGGCGTTTAAAACCAAGAATCCACCTCTCTCGGCGTTGTTCCTCGCTAACTGTGCTCAAGAAGAAGAATGACAAACCTTGTGTAGTTGGCACCATGCAGGAGCCACACAAACTAACAAAAGTACATTGCGCGAACCTCCCTCGCAGTTCACAACGACGCTTGACGATACGCAAAACACAATGACGTAAGCGCGTACAGGCGAGCGGGCGGGACGCCAGCAGAAGACTCCGACCGAGCCAGCCGCCGGCCTTGCGTAGCCGAGGAAGGGGGCGGGGCGAAAGGGGCGTCTCCTTGGCCATTACAGGTTGAGGGGTTTTGGCGCGCTCGGCGGAAAGCATTGTGGGTAGGGCAGGGCCGGGGGCTGCCAGGACGGTTGCTCTCATGTCGCAGGAAGGAGAGGAGGCTGCCGCTGTGCAGTGCCCTGTCCGGGCCGCCCTCGACCATTTGTGTCAGGAACTCAATCTGGACGTTGACAGCGCTTCGGAAGCCCTTCGGGATTTCACAACCTTGCGGGGCACCTACAGCCTTGAGGTGGGAGGCGGCTTGTCTGTCAAGGAAGGGATGGGTGGCTGGCTGGCTGACTGAATCCCTGCAGCTGGTTAAATGCTCAAGTGGCAACGCAGAGCCGGGGGGTGGGCGGGCTTCCTTGTTCTTGGTGTATTTGTGTGTGTGTGTGTGTACAATCCTAGATTGGCGGCTCCTGGGCCTCGCCAACACTCGACTAGGGCATGTCCTGAGCGGGGCTCCCAAGTGGCCCGTTCCCTAGGAGGCTTTTATTGCTGCCTTTTTAAGCACTTAACCGTGACCCAGGGACCTTCTGCGGCCTTATGGGTGGACGTCGAAAAAGATGAACGCTCGCCCAAAGGTCCATCGAACTAAGAACGATCATTGACGAGTCTTAAATCTTCTGAGATCCATAGAAGAACTCATTGCAATAAGTCACAGATAAGCCCGGAAAGGATTTTGCTAGAAAGCGGAATACCAAGAAAAAAAGACATGCAGATGGCCTGAACTACTTGTGCTGTGTTATTTTAACTTGTTTATTTGAACATTTCCTTGAAGATGTTATTAAAATATTGCCTCAGGAGGTGGAAATACGTAGCCTTGCTTTTTCTGTACCACGGTTTTAGAAGTCTTAAGGTACAAATACTGAATACTAACCACACTGAAAAAAGTTATTCTTAAATTATAATAATTACTGTCCAGAAATAGAATGATTATCCTTTGATATAATCAAGCATAAAAGTAGTGAATTATAACTTGGGCTAATACGTTATGTGACCCTCAAACTGTAAGGTTTATGATTCAGTATTGTATGAACCTAGAAAACTAAATTATTGAGCAAAAATTATATTTACACTATTCTAGATTATGGCATTCCAAACAAGATATTTCCACAACAAAGCAAATACATATTATTTCCATACATATTATACATATTTCGTTTTCTCCAGTTTTATTTCATATTATGTTTTAATGAGATGTATGAGCTGGCAGAGTATAGCACATTTCTTTTACATGTCATGTGAGATGTTAAAAAGCTGGCATAACTTTTAGTTTATTTTGGTATTTTTGGGGTTTGCATTAAATACTGAAAATACACTTTAATAAAGTTTATTGGAATAAAAGATACTGTAATCTTCAATATGATCCTCTGAGCTTTCATTCTGCAGTCTTTTAATATTTTTATTTTCCTGTTTCAGTGAGCTATCTTAAAATACCTGCTAAATTTCTATTCACATACATGGTAGTTTGGCTAGCTAGTGAAATAAATGAATTCAAAATCCACAAAAGGATTTCAGAGGAGCCTTGGGACAAAACATAAAATATGTTCAAGATAAAATATGTATAAAGATCACTGGTGTTCAATGGGAGTATAATTTAAGACACAGTATAATGAATTATAGATAAGCCTTCATAACCATAGAATGAAAACAAGTACAGGTAGTTCTCAATTTACAGCAGTTCATTTAGTGACTTTTCAAAATTACAATAGCACTGAAAACAGTAACTAATTACCGTTTTTAATACTTATGACTTGTAGCATCCCCATGGTCACATAATCAAAATTCAGACATCAATCGCACTTAGACTTATATACCCTTTCATAGAGCTTTATGGCCTCTAAGCAGTCTGCAGAGTCAGTATATTGCCCTCAACAATCTGGGTCCTCATTTTACCAACCTTGGAAGTATGGAAGGCTGATTCAACTTTGAGCCGGTCAGAATCGAACAGGGGGCAGTCGGCAGAATTAGACTGTAATATTGCATTCTATCCATTGGACCACCATGGTTCTTCATAGCAACTGACTCATATTTATGATGGTTGCAGTGTCCTGGGGTCACATGACCACCTTTTGCAACCTGACAAGCAAAGTCAATGGGGAAGCCAGATTCACTTAACAATTGTGTTACTAATTTAACCACTGCAGTGATTTACTTAACAATGGCAAGAAAGGTTGTAAAATGGGGCAAAACCTACTTAACAAATAAGTTCTGTTGCTTACTTAGCAACAGAAATTTTGGGCACAACTATGGTCATAAGTCAAGGACTATCTGTATAAGACAAATGTCTGCTAATAGAATAGATAGATAGCCTGAGCTGCTGGACTGTTGGCCTCTGGACAGAATTTCAGTTGTCTAACTGGATAAATGGCCCTTGGGAATAGGATAGGGTTAAATATTGAATGATACATTTTTTAAATTAAAATTAAGTCTTTGGAAACCCCTCCTCCCATTTCCAGCTAAAGCTGCAGGTCATAAGTGCATGCAGGCTGCTATGTGGCTGAATTTTGATCATATGAAGCTGAGGGCGTTGCAGCAGCTGTAACTTCGGGTACATATTGCAAGTCCATTTTTCCAGCACTGTCATAAATTTGAATGGTTGCTGAACAAATGGTTGTAAATTGAGGATTACTAGTAATTATTAGATTATTTGGTTTAAAAGAACTCTTTCATGTGACTGTCATATCTCTATGCAAGGCAGAGAATTATGACACATTCAGAATTCAATTGAGAAAAAAATGAAAATTGTTTTTTGTGTGCTGTATACCATTCTTTGTAAACTAGCAATCTTGTATCAGAATGTAGTTAGTATATTTTTTCAAATATATCTTTCAAAGGATCTTTCAAAGGAACACGTCTCCCAGTGGTTTTGTCCAAAGAGAGTTTAAAGATAAAAAATTGAATTAAAATTTACTTTATTTCATCCAATAATCAGAATAGAAAGCTGCTTAAACAGTAAAATGAATAAACGTAAAAAGTATAAAACTATGAATGAAAATAAAATTATATTTAGCCACAATCTCTTATAATAGTAGGAGTCATTTAAAATCTCAAAAATAAAAATATTCTAGTAAAGTGAAATAGCTTGGGTTAAAGAAGTATTTATTAAACTTTACATTTAATGTTGTAAATTAAATACATTATAAAACTTTCCTTTTTATCTACCAAATCAGAATTGTTCTTATTAATTTATAAAGCTTCTTGCTTTATAAAAGTGAGTATTTATTCACATTATAATCAGCATTATTAATCCTAAAAACTGTAAATTTATTTTTGCAGGGAGACATTATACATTGGTTGGCTTGTGCTCTCTATGTTGCTTGCCGCAGAAGTGTAGTGCCTACTGTAGGAAGTAGTTTGATGAAAGGAAATTGTGTCTCATTGACCAGAATTCTGCGTTCAGCAAAGTTAAGGTATTTTTGTTTTAAATAATATTCCCTGTGCCATTCTGGTCTAAAATTGCAATAGAAATATTAATTTTAGTTCAAAGCTTGCCTAAATGCCTACTTTTATTGTCTACTCCTGATACAGCTGAGATGACTAACATTCCATATGGGAATTACAATGAACTTGGTATCTGCACTTTGGTTAATGTTATCATAACAATGATTATGTTACTATTATTAGTTAAACCAAGCATTATTATCATAATTTTTGTTGTGAGATTAATATAGTTATGTAAACAGTTCAGTGTTAATGTATTTACTGTTTCTTTTTAAGGATCATAGACAGCAATATAGTAATTATATTAACTGACTGAACAGAACGTGTGTTCTAAGGAATGAGGAACAATGACTGTCTTTACAGAAAAATGTCTATGGTAATTTATAAGCCACAATAATTAAGCTAATACAATATGCTAAGCCAAAAGCAAATAAAATTATGACTTAAGGTCACTGTTAAGAGTAGCACAGAGACTTGACCTTGTTTTTTTATTAAGCATTCCAAAGAAAGAATAATATTAATATATTGGAAGCAAGACTTTATGATAGTAGATGGTTTGGTTAGGTAATTAAATATTAATCTATAATGTGATTTTTGTTTGATTTAGTGTATAGTCTGAATCCAGTTAGTGTATTCAATAAACCATTGTTCAACAAATCAGTGTAATCAAGTACACAGAGTAATGCTAATCACCATTTTTCACACTAGCCTATTTTACAGGATTATAATTAGCTGGTTCAGTCATGTTTAACTAATGGCTATGATATTAATATAGAGCCTTCATATTAATTCACATAGCAGTTTTAGTGAAGTCTCTTTGCATTTTCAGCTGTGTTCATTAACATATTAAGTGATACGCATGTATTAATGAATTCTGAATGAAATTGTTATAAAATAGACTGAGAATGTCTACAGAAATTAAATGTATAATTTGATTTTGTTTTCTTTTAAGCTTAATTCAGTTTTTTAGTAAAATGAAAAAATGGATGGACATGTCAAACTTGTGTCAAGAATTTCGAGAAAGAGTAGACAAGTTGGAGAGAAATTTTGAAGTGTCCACAGTAATATTCAAAAAATATACCCCAATCTTTTTAGATATATTTAAAAATCCTTATGAAGAACAACCCAAAATTCAAAGAAGCAGGAAACAAAGGTAAGATGTTCAAAGGTTTTGTGGTATTTTGGATTTCATGTTGCTAAAAAAAGTAAAGTGAACAATAGAAATATATAATATTATAAAATTCCTTGGTATACTTCTTGGCAGACTCCAGGCACATCTTTCTCAATAATGTAGTTGAGAAGGTAAAAGACTTGTGTAATATGGTGTGAACCTTTTAATGGAATATTGTGTATATAAAAACACGGATACAATAAGATTGGTATGGTAGCAGATGCCTGAACATTCCAAAATGGTGTGTTAAGTTGCTATAATCAGTTATGACCCTTCTTAAATTTAACAGAATCTAAGTCTTCTGTGTGATTTTCAGTAATTCTAAGTAATATTTTAAAACTAAAATGAGACTTCTCTTCCAATAGACGGGTACCCTGTAGTGCTAAAGATCTATTCAACTTCGGCTGGACTCTATTTGTCTACACAAAGGGTAATTTATAATGGCTTAACTTTATTGCCTGTTTTTTATTAAATATTTTAGCTGTATCATTAAAACGACTTGATGTATTCTGTTTTAAAGGTAATTTCAGTATGATTGGAGATGATCTAGTGAACTCATATCATTTACTTTTATGCTGCTTGGATATGATTTTTGCAAATGCACTTTTGTGTCCATATAAAAAAGATTTAATAAATCCATCTTTCAAAGGTATGTTCCTTATTATCTTCTCCCAACTGCAATGCAGTTTTAATTTGTTTGTAAAAATGAATACATACTAAATTTATGGAACTTTTCTACTTTTTAAAGGTTTGCCAGAAGACTTTCATACAACTGACTCCAGAACTTCTGAAAGGCCACCATGCATTATTTCTACACTGTGTGAATTACACGATGGACTTTTGGTAGATGCCAAAGGCATAAAAGAACATTATTTTAAGCCATATATTTCAAAGCTCTATGATAGGAAGGTATACAATAAAAATAATTAATCATGTAATTGTGTTTAAAATTTTCATTGCTAGGAGAAACATTTTTAGCTATGAAACCACAATCTTTTCACTCGTGTATATTTTAGCACTGTATTTACCTTCTCCCCCCCAATTTTTTTTTGCTGCCTTTGATCAGAAGTTAGAAACACTCTGCCTATTGTACTTAATGCTATCAAGCAGTTCAACTCTTACAACCTTTCTACCACCACTGTTAAACAATCTTAGTGTATTACAGTATGGCATCTTCACCAATATGTTCCAGAAGTATGGATTCCTGGAATTTCCAGCATTCTCCATGAGCATTGCCATAGTTGAGAATTCTGGGAGTTCAAGGACAATAAAGGTGAACAGTGCTTAGGTTGGAGCCTGCAATTTAAATAGTTCAAATTAAAGAAATGTTAGGTCTGGTAGTTGATTATGATTTCTCTATTGAAGGCATCTACAAAGAAAGCATCTGTTTCTAAAGTTACCAGTGGTGATTCTGTTTAGTAACAGTACGGGTACAGGTAGTCATTGACATACAACAGTTCATTTAGTGAGGTTGCAACTGCACTGAACAAAGTGACTTATGACCGTTTTTCACACTTATGACCATTGCAGCATCCCCATGGTGACATGATCAAAATTCAGATGCTTGGTAATTGACTTACATTTATGACAGTTGCAGTGGCCTGGGGTCATGTGATCAATTTTTGCAAGCTTCTGACAAGCAAAGTCAATGGGAAGCCAGATTCACTTAACAACCATGTTACTAACTTAACAACTGTGGTGATCCACTTAACAACTGGCAAGAAAAAGTCATAAAATGGGGTAAACTCACTTAACAAATGCTTTGCTTAGCAACAGAAATTTTAGGATCAATTGTGATCATGTCAAGGATTACCTGTATTGCAATCCAACTTTGACGTCCAGAGAGGTGGGCTTCTTATTAATTTACTATCTTAGTCAGTTTTTTAATAGTAGCAGGTATCTAGGAGCACACTTACCTTCACAATGAAGTATTAATTCTGAGATAATAAACCAGAAGCTTATGAGCTTTGCATGAGTGGATAAAGAAATTAGGAAACTAGAATTGAATATTGCTTTCTTTTATTAAACTTTTTTAAAATTACCAAAACTACAACAAACTACAGAAAATAGTCTGATACCTTGTTTTTATCTGTTTTATCTGCTTTTCTAATGATTTTAGATTTTAAAAGGAGATTGTCTTTTGGATCCAAGCAACTTTGTAAATAACAAGTAAGTATTTTGTTTAATCACACTGTTTAAAGTATATATTAAAATATTATAAAAGTGAACAGCCACTTTCTCTGTGATTTTAGCATGCAAATTAGATTGATTTTGAATGACAAGTATGGTAGCTGTTGGAATAATTGCTCACTGGATTTTTAAAACTAATGTTTTTACTGTTCTCTCTGAGATAAATGGTGAATTGCTGTTGGGGAGTATTTATGAATGTTAGGTGAAACCATAATTTCCCTGAATAGGTTTCGGATAGGATTTAGGGAATTTATTTATGTTAGATTTCTAGTTCTAGAAATAAAAAACTTTGAAACAATCTAATTTAATCAGAGCATTTCCAGCATCATGAAAGAAGATAGGAATTTTAAAGGTCTTTATATAATACAATTGCGGGTGCTTCATTTCCTGTGCTATCACATCATGTATTCTTTTTTTTTAATCAGGAAGATATATAATATTATTATTATTATTATTATTATTATTATTATTATTATTTAATATAATTGAGTATATCTTAATGAGGAATAATAAATCAACTTTATTGCTTGTTTTTTCAGCAAAGCCCTGAATAAAGAGTATGAAGAATATGTTCTCACAAAAGGTGATTTTGATGAAAGGGTTTTCTTGGGAGCAGATGCAGAAGAAGAAATTGGAACACCTCAAAAATGTTGTGCAGCTACACCATGCGGGAATATAAGAGCTCATGTTGAATGTCATCTTCAACAACATTTTGAGGTAATTTAAGTTTTGTGTTAAACAAATGCATTTGTTATAGTATTAAAGAATAACCGGGTGGAATATTTTTAGCCTAGTCATTAATCAACTCTGACATGGTAAGCAGTTATAAAAATTTTGAAAAAAGGAATTTTTTCTGTGGTACTCTCAGATCAACTGCTGGAATGGTTCATCTGTTTTTAGTGCAGATAAATGAATATTACCAAATATGTGGAAAGTATGTTGAACTTACTGCAAAACTATTATGTAATTGATTTTTAGAAGTCAGGAACTGTATTGGAAGAGGATATGTAGGAGGTATATAGACTAAAAATGATTAAGGTTTATTTCCACCATGATGGATAAAGGCTTGCCATATTAGCTGAAACTAATAATTTTACAGGTCATACATAATTAATTGTGTCTATTATTGAGAGATTTGGAGGCGGGAGGGGTTGTGTGAGGAACACAATATTATTCTCTACCCATTTCAGAATATCTGAAACTCAATAGTTTTTGGCACAAAAGACCTGCCATGGGAAAGTCTGAGAATGTATCTGTTGTAATGCTGTAATATTGTGTCTCTGCACAATATCAATGATTTCTGAATTTCTGTTTGTAATTGTTGAAAATTATATAGTGGTGTTGGTCTACCCAGTTGGCCAAAACAATTTAAACAAATCTAATTTGACTTTCAGAAAAGATCCTTTGCACCATCAACCCCTTTAACTGGCAGGAGTTACTTGAAAGAGAAGGAATCAGTAATTACACCAGTCGCTTCTGCAACACAGAGTGTGAGTCGGTTACAAAGTATTGTAGCAGGGTTGAAAAATGCACCAAGTGAACAGCTTGTAGCTATTTTTGAGTAAGTTGTATTGCATTTTCTTTATGTTGCTCATATCTCTAACTTCTGTCTTTCATTTTTCTGATGATATCTTAGCACATTTGATATTTTATTTGATAATAAATAACAATACTATGTTTCCTGAATTGTAACCTCAAATGTTACAGGGCAAATTAAGCACCTACTTGTTAAAATGATCATGGGAGACTTGTTTGTAAAGTTTATTATTTTAAAAAATATTAAGTCACCTGTAATTAGTTTGAAATGCATATTAATGTTTTGTTTTAAACAAGATGCTATTTGCTAATCATGTTTAAAGTATGTATTTTGATATTCCCCTATAGATCATGTATACAGAATCCTATGGAGAATATCCTGAAAGGAGTGAAAAGGATAGGTGATATTTTCCATCAGAATTATACTCTGTCCGTCAATGATCAACTGGTGTGCCATTTAGGTAATATGAAAAAAATATATATATTGCAAAGCCAAAGCTATTAAAATAATATTTCTCTCTTTGGTCTCAGAGATACACATTGTGTTAATTAACAGATAATTAACTACATAGAATGTAGGAAATTACGTATTGTTGGTCCCTGTTTTGATGAAAGGAATAAATACTACCATAAAAATACAATTTATTTCACAGATGACTTTGATTGTTCTCTATATTATAACTTTGAAGGTATAAAGTATTTCAAAAGAAGACTTAAATCATTCTGCTCAAGAACTTTTATATTTCTCTGAAAAGTCTGGAAATGAAATGGTTCCACTAAAATTTCTTATTCTCATGAAAATCCTTGTTTAGAATTTTATCTAGAAAATTTGTTCCTTTTTGCTAGTTTTATAGAAATAAACTACAAAATAATGATTAATTTTCTAGAATACAAACAGGATTAAAGACAGTTCTAGAATTTGGCGATCTCTAAATCTAATAAATAACATTAATTATTTAATATTAAAGCATCCTGTCATGATGATTGAAAGCATCCTGTCGCATTGTATTATTGTGCGGTTTGGAAGTATTACTATTTTGGACAGGAAGGTGATGCAGAGTGTGGTGAGGATGGCAGAAAAAATTATTGGAAGTTCACTTCTTTCTATCCAGAATATAGCATATAAGTGATGCTTGACCAGGGTCTGCAGTATTGTCAGGGACGCTACACACACTCTCCATGACCAGTTTTCTTTGTTACCTTCTGGGAGGAGGCGTCACAGTTTTTGAAGCAGAACAATTAGATTCTGTAATAGCTTTGTACCATATAGTATCAACCTTGTTAACTCTCAAGACTCCTTTCCACCATGTATATAACATGGATTGTGATTAATATTGTATGTATATGTCTATACGTCTGTCTGTCTGTCTGTCTATCATATGTATATGTATATATGTATATGTATATGTATGTGCATGTATGAGTATTATATAAGTAATAACAAATTACTTACATAATAAGTAGTAACAAATCTGGCATATATTTATCCATGACTTTGATACTGGGTTTTTCTAACTATTATTAAATATCTTCTGCATTTACAGGCCTATATTCATTTACTCATGTATAAATGCTATAAGTAATGGAATTTGTTTGATAATTCTGCATACAACTTACTCTTTTAAGATCTGACGCCTTTAATGCTTTCTTGATCAATATAGTCACATACTGTTTTATAGAAAATTTGCAGATAAATTGGTCAAGCTTTTAAGTATTAACCTTTTTATTTATTTATGTATTTATTATTAATAATTAAACATCAGTATTTGACTTAATTTTCAGATTTTGCACTTCACCGATTAAAATTGGCAGAAATTTTGTATTATAAAAGTTTGGAAACTATAATGATACAAGAAAAGCGAAGGCTGCCTGGTAAAGACATGTCTGTAAGTTCAGAACTATGGAGAAAAATACAATAGAATGTTTTTTAAAAAATCAAATGGTTTCATAATTCACTTGTTATTTGCTGTAAATGTTTTCTCATTCTGAAAATAGAATTTGGCTTAAATGTATACATGATTCTTTGATGGAGCACATACTGAGAAGAGCTCATAAATAAGTTTTAGCATTTCTGGTTAAAAGGTTTTGGAAGAACTGGAAACACTATCCTTGTCAATTTTTTGAGAAGCAACAATTCTGTAGTTGAACCAAAGATCAATATAAAGTAGCTTGAGCACATCAGTCTTTGTTTATATATATAAACATATATATACTGTAAAGTAGCTTGAGCAGACCAGTCTTTGTTTATATTACTTTGTTTCCAGTTCATATTGCCCTTTAGATCAGCGGTCCCCAATCTTTCCAGCTTGTAGGCACGGCATCGGGGTGGATGGGTGTTTTATAGTGAGTGGGTGAGCACATGCACACAACTTCAATGTTGCAAGTGATGGGCAAGGACCCTCTACTTGTACAAATGGAGTTTCACATATGAGTGGTGGGCCCTTGCATTGTGCATGAAGCTTCACTTGCATGAGCAGTGGGCACGTGCACTCACATGCCAAGTTCCACTCATGCAAACAGTGGAGGGCATTTGTGCTTGTATGCAAAATGGAGCTTTGCGCATGCATGCTTTCCTGCCGCTCACATGTGGAGCTTCATGCACACACATTTGCCTATCACTTGGGTGACATGGTTTCGAACAGGCTAGGGACTGGTAGTGGGAGGTGGCCTGGGGGGTTGGGGACTTCTGCTTTGGATGATAGTATGTTTTAGGATGAAAGGTTAATTTAAATAGGTTCCACTTGTAAAAAATTCTAGGAAGGAAGTACTCTGGACAAAGTTAATCTGTAGTAAGGAGGCTTCATTTTGTATATATACAAGATGTCCACAATGTATGATATAGGTAGTCCTCAGCTTATGATCATTCATTTAGTGACCATTCAATGTTACTACAGCACTGAAAAAATTATATTTGACATGTTTTTCACACGACTGTTGCAGTATCCCCATATATCATGTGATCAACATTTGAGTGCTTGATAACTTGACGTGTATTTATGAAAATTGCACTGTCCATTTAGTAATTTGTAACTCTGGCAAGCAGAGTCAAGGAGGGAAGCCAAATTCACTCAACAACTGCATAATCTATTTAACAATTGCAGTGATTCGCTTAACAACCGTGGCAAAAAAGGTCATAAAATGGGGCACAACTCATTTAACAACTTGCTTAACAATGGAAATTTTGGGCTCAATTGTCGTAAGTTGAGGACTACCTGTACCTCATTGTATATGACGGCTCTATGGTCTTATCAAAATGTTTAGTCCCATTTTGGCACTTTTCTCACATCTTCTGGTATTTTTCAGAGATTATTGAATTATCTTATTTTAGAAACTATATTTTATTCTGAAAAATGTTCTTCAAAGCTATGATTCTCCAGGTTCTACTTGAATTGAAATATTCCTGAACAAATCTTTTTGGATGGGTTTCTCAAAGAAATTTCTTCCACAAAGAAATGTGCAATTCAAAGTTCATAATAATTGAGTACTATCATACCACGGAGTTTTTTAAAAAAATGATATTAGAAGGATTTTTTAATTCATTGACCCACCTGTGTTCTTATACAAGGATAGTGAACTAATGGGTGCGAAAGATGAATTATGTTCTGTACTAATGATTTGATTATTTTACAACAGAAGAAAATAAAGCAAACCTGATTTGTCAAATTAGCAATATTGTATCAACATGTTTCTAAGAAATTGATGTCTTGATATTCTATTAATCATTATTCAACAAATGAGTAAATAGCACCTATTGTTATTTGTTTATTGTACCAATGCTTAACCTGGGCTGCTTCACTACAGTATAAATAAGTATTGTGATGAGTTGTAACATTTCATCAGTGGGGGCTCCTTATGCTCAGAAAATTGAGTATCATGATTACTGTATGATATTCATGAGTCCCAAAAAATCTAATCTCAGATAATTCCAAAGAATCCATTTGGTATTCCAAATATTTTTAAGAATTTAAAAAGAAATAAGGAAAATTCTCAGGGACAACTCACACCCTGGTCAGCACTTCTTTACACTCCTACCATCCGGAAGGTGATATAGAAGCATAGCCAGCCACACGAACAGTCTGAAGAACAGTTTTTATCCGTGGGCTGCCAGACTCTTGAATGCGAAATAACATCATAACTACGTAGTAGGATGGACTTGCAGGGCTGGCGCAATGTGTAACATGTTCACACTGGTGTAATAGGACTGGGTGTTTGTTAATATGATTTATTGGGTTAGGAATTTTCTGTTTCCACTGAGTTGTGTTGTGTTGTGTGGGGGCGTGCACGGAGGGAGCTCCACCAATCTCATTGTACATATGTTGTGCAGTGACAATAAAGGTTATTATTATTATTGTTATTGTATGATTATATGTTTCAAATATTTTCTTCTTTCTAGACCATTTTAGAACAAGATATTTTCCATTGCTCTTTGCTTGCATGTTGTTTTGAAATAGTGCTGTTTGCATATCGTTCACCAAGAACTTTTCCCTGGATCATTGATATTCTTAATGTCAAGCCATTCTATTTCTACAAGGTAAGCATAGGAAAAGCTTAAGGTATGCAAGGAAGTGGTTTTATACAAGATATTTTAAAAACTATTCTGAGGATAAATATTTTAACCATTTTTTTGCGGTGAAAAATCACAAAAATGCTTAAATTTGTAAAATGAAATGCACATGAAGTATTTTGTGCTCCTACATTGGGGTAGATAAAATTTGTATTTGTATTATATATGTATGTGACTAAATTACTTTTTGCACTCAAGGTGATTGAAGTATTGATACGTTCCGAAGAAGGACTCTCAAGAGATATGGTAAAACACCTCAACAGCATTGAGGAACAGATACTTGAAAATCTAGCCTGGAGAGAAGACTCTGTACTTTGGGATGCCCTTCAAACCTCAGAGGATGAGGTTCCTCGCTGTGAAGAAGTATGCTGTCCGGCAAACAATTCATATTTAACACAGAAAAATTATTCTGATACGTATATCATTTTCATCTGAAACGCTGGAAATACTGTCTGACTATATAAACATGTTAAGGCTAAATTCCTTGCATTAAAAACATGAGTTATAACAGAACTGTAAAACAATATGATTTTTTACCTTTTGAAATTGTTACCTTTCCTTCTCCAGGTAATATTTCCAAGTAATTTTGAAACAGGAAATGGAGGGAAAGGATTAGGATATCTTCCCATGATGCCAGCATCTCCTATCATACATCCCAGAGTAAAAGAGGTTCGGACAAATCATGAGGGCAGTCATAGACGAGGTAAGTTGAATTATTTCATATCTAAAAGAACATCTACTTAGATACAGTGATAGAATTAAATCTAATTAAAATCCAGACAAAACACATTCTACTGTTTTTCTTTCTGAAAACCATACAACTAAAGTTTTTGTAGCTCAATTTCATTAGTGCTGTAATATTTCTACACTTAAATATTGGTTGTGGAAAACATCCAAAGAAAATCAGGAAAGGATATGAGCTTGGAAATAAGAAAACTAGACTGAAAAGAGAACTGGTTATTTTGTAACAACTTGTTTGAATTGTCATTTCCATCCAGTTCTCCACTGTGACATAGACTGTGACAAGGCTGTCCACCTATGTATAGGCAAATACTTCAAATGCTGTTGAACACAGTGAGGAGGCTACCTGCAAGTATTGCGGTGGGCCAATGCTGCTGATGCATCAGTCATCTATTTCAGTGCAACAGTGACAGGAAAAACATTATACTTTTAAGTCAGTTTTGATTCCTGGCAATCGCCCCTGCAGGTTTGTAGGATTTGGCAGCATTTTTCAGAAGTGACTTACTACTTCTTTCTTCCTAGGGTTGAGAGAAGTTACTGACGTAAGGTTATCCAGCTGGCTTGCACCCAAAACAAGGCTGGAACTCAGTTTCCTAGTTTCTAGTCTGATATCTTAACCACCATACCAAACTGTCTCTTAATGACATCTTAAATATGCTAGGTATGCTTCTGCACATGTATCAATCCAGTATGGGCCTCCGTTACCCAGTACTTGCAAGAAACTCAGATTTTTTTAAAAGCATCAAATTTATACCGATTATACTTTCACAGGCCCCAAGTACACACTCAAGATTAAGGGTGCCTTCACATGCTGTTCTTCTAATATGATTATAGGCCATGATTTGTTAGCAGTGCCTCTCTAGATAGGACAAACTTGTCTTAAAAGAATTACTGGCCACAATGTGATATCAGGACTCAGAATAAGGATGTAGTAATACCTGAACATTTCAACTTCCCAAGATATTCTATGGCAGACCTTAAAGATACTGTTTTGGAAAAAGGAGACTTTAATAAACACAATTGAAGAGATTGCTGGACTCCCATACATCAGAAATCAGAAAGTTTCAAGCGATCTCAGGAAGTCTCCATACACAATGGATTTTAACATGTTACAACCGTTAATTGATAAGATGCTTATAATCTTTTCATCAATATAACCCCTGCAGCTCTCTCTCCCCCATCCCATATTAAATCCTAGATCAGTCTAATTACTCCATGATCTGATGAAATAAGCTGCATCTCATGAAAGCTTATCCTTTTCAATGTGTTTGAGAAAGTGCAACCAAATTGAAATGACAATAACTGGTACCAGGAAATGGATTCTAAAGCAATATGAAAGGAGGCTGAGTGATAGCCATGATTTTCACTGTCCTTTGAGGAGGGGAATTCTAAATGACTGAATTGTCAAAGAACAGATCCTTCAGATAATGTGGTCTCTTCACTCCTTATTTTACACAAACTGAATATACTACATTTTCTAGTAAATGCCTTGGTTTGTAGAGAACTGAAAAATTTAGATATAAATGTGACTACTTATATAAACTCAAAAAATATTCCAGCGAAATATAGTGTAATTTATTGTAAAATGAAAACTAATTATTATAAGACTATAGAAGTATTATTTGGCCTTCAGTGTTCCACTTTTGAATATACTCTATTTTGTATAGTTCCAAATGCAAAAGATTTTTGTCCCGCTGATTTACTGCATTTTGAAGTAATGCTTTTCTCTTTTATTTTAGATTTGCAGCTATTGTCTCCAATCTCCATTCATGACCGTTACAATTCTCCTATGGCAGGGAGTGCTAAAAGAAAGCTTTTTGGAGATGAAAGCCCTCCCACAAAATCTGTAGAAAAAAAATATGCTGAAGAAATGAAGCTGACAACAGACAAGCATATGTCTGTTTCACCTGATGAAATTGCTCTAACTATGGCACAAACTGCAGTAACAAGACAAAATGTAACAATCCCATTACACGGTAAGTATGAAATTATACAGTTTTTATTAGAATTTTTAATGGCAAAGGGTAATGGTAGTGAACATTTTTGGAGTGAAATAATTGTCTTAAACAACTGATAGGGGTATGAAAAAAGAGCAAATTGTTGTTCAATTTAGTGTTACATTTTTTTACCAGCAGGGGGGGAAAGTTACTTAATAGCATTTTGTGTGTTTGGTATCCAAATAATTTAGCTTCTTATCACTGGGCAGTCCCTGATGAAAGTGTTGGAAATAAAAAAGGAGCTCACTTGGGTAGCAAAACGTCTTTAGTTACTTCTAGGTATAATCTTTGTAGAAATGCATTGCTTTGGAGGCATCCATGGGGAAATATTTCAGGGCTGGCCAATTTTTTTTGACTCCATATTATGCTGTATCATAGGAATAGCTGGAGACAAATACACATTAATGTAAATACAAAATGTAGTGTTTATTGAGGCAATAATGAGGAACTTCAGTAGGCCCATGAATCACCTATTCCTAAATTACATTAGTCTGTTGAAAAAAATAAGGTTGTATTAAGATGTAGAGTCTTCTGTATTGACTTAATATGCATTTTCAGAATGTTTATTCTAGCCTAAAAGGATATTATAAGCAGATCAATAACTTTTGCATGTATCTTAGGTAATATTAATGAGACAGGAAGGATCACATTGATACCTATTGCAGTCAATCTATCTGAAGACTCTGAAATGGACAGCTATGGACAAGTCCCACTCAGTGCTGATGCTTTAATGACTGTTTGTTCAAGTCAGCCTCCTCCGAGTGAACCCTTTCATTCAGCAGGAAACAAGCCAAAGAAAACTGGATCTCTAGCACTTTTTTTCAGAAAGGTAGAATGTATTTGTAAATATGGTTTGTATTAAAATGATATTCCACCATGACCACTAGCTGAAATCTTTCGTAAAAATAATCTAAACATATTAAAATTAGTAAAAGCTGTATACAAAGTAGAGTTACTAAAAACCACAACACACTTTGAAAGCTAACACGAGATGAGGACTATTCTGCTAATAATAGATAATCTCTAGAAAATAAAAATGTTTGTGATAATCCATTTTTTTTTTATAATCACAATGAGATACTCAAATATGAATCCACAGTAGACCATATCTTGTCAAAAGAATAGTAAAATAAAAAGACATTTGGAAAGGTACTTTTGTGCAGATTTTACATGTTGATGTTAGAAGCTTATAAACCAAAACAGAATTTAAGTGCATGTCTGGATTCAAACTCTTTAAGAAAAAGAAAATACACGCAGCACCAATGTAGTGTAACAATTTAAAGGTCAGAAATATGTGAGGCAGACCTCTCTGCAGAATTGTTATGGATGGAAACCTAAAATATTTTTGTATTTTGATTAATCTTTCCCTAGTTAAAATTCTCAAAGTGATGTTGAAATTAGAATAAGAGAGATATCCAACTAGAATCCAAGATAATTCGAAAACTTTCATTTAGTTTTCATATAAATGATAGAGGTTAGCTTTCTAAAAACTCTTTAAAAACTGCTCTAATAGAATTGCTTGTGGAATCAATTTAGGATTATTTCTAAGTGGCACTCATCACTCAATCTGGAATAGATTACATTGACTACAGTGTGTTCAGATGTAATATATACATAACTGAAAATTGCTGAGGCAGTCAAACATATATTAGGTCCATTGAACTTTAGAATAGGAAACTTCAAATAGAAGGGCATGAAGGAGAAACAGGATAAATATTTCAGAATATTTGAGACTTGTGTAAAGCAATAGTCATAGCTCTTCATCTGCAAACAAATTGCAAGTCAGGAAACATATAACAAAGTAACAGAGTTGGAAGGGCCATTGGAAATCTTGTAGTTCAAAATCCTTTTTAAGCAAAACCCTATACCATTTTCAGACACATGATTGTCCAATCCCTTCTTAAAAACCTCCAGTTTTGGAGTACCCACAACTTTGGAGGTAAGTCTTTCCACTGATTAATTGTTCTAAATGAACAATATCACTGTTCAATGATATTTAATATCACTGATAATGACATGATTAACAAACAAAAACAAGAAAGTTATTAAAAATGACCTCAGAAAATAGAAGGCAAGAAAAGAATACAGGCTTGCATCCTCAAAGAGCAGAAAAAATGAAAATGGTAAGGGAACAAAAAGCAAATACCTGCATGCACAGAGATCTCCTTGGCTAATGCCTGTTCTGGCTTAATTGGTAAGAAATATGAAAGAAAAAAATTGATGATAAAACACATCATTTGGTAAAGATAAGACCTAATAGTCATGCCATATTTCTCTGATATCTTTAGGAGTAGTCTGATAATTGCTATTTATATAGAGTTTCTAAAAGCTTGACAGACTTCCTATTTAAAGGCTCCTGAGTTTTAGTTTTCAAGATAAAAAAAATGATTACTATTTCCACATTTGTGTGCCTTTATCTTATTCAATAAAAAGACATGGATAAAGGAGGCACTTGTCCAGGTGCTTTGCCATGTTACGCATAGTCAACCAGCCATTTGAGTGTACCTAGCCAACATTACAAGAAAAGTACAAATATCTGCATAGTGATTAGTGGCTAGGGACAGTGGCTAAAGAAGGGGGGAAATGAGCTATTGAAAAATGTTTCTTATGATTTTTTTATGTTTTATTTTTTCAGTTTTGTTTCAGTATTTCATTCTACATTTTATGTTCTATACCAGTGATGGCGAACCCTTTTGCCATCACGTGCCAAAAGCAGGGGGAGTCCGGGGGAGTTGCGCATGTGAGTGCCTACACCCATAATTCTATGCATCCCGCCCCCGCGTATGTGTGCGCGACCCCCCCCATGCTTCCCTCGCTTTTGGCA
>JANHZT010003880.1:232319-244711 GCA_032468215.1 Stegonotus admiraltiensis
ACCATGCCATTGTGTGCCAAAGCAGGGAGAAGTGTGGGGGCATCATGTGCGCATGCACGGGAGGGTGGGGCGCATTGAATTATGGATGTGGGCACACGAGCCCGCGACCCCCCATGCTCCCCCCGCTTTTGGCACACGATGGCAAAAAGGTTAGCCATCACTGTTGTAGGGTTTCCATGTTCCATGCAAAGAATAAACAAGAGAAAGAGGAAAACTTTTCTTAATTTCTGCTTGAGCTAAAGAAAACTGGCATCTACATAGTGTATATAAAATACAGGCAAGAATATGCAGATATTATTTTCTTCCTTTAAAAATGAAAAAAATATTCTTTCTCGTTTCACATTAAATTTCACATTTCACTTTGTTCAAAACAAAGATCAATAACATGAAACATTCTCTACTATATAATATTGAAATTCAGAATTTAAATAAGCCTTATAGCCCAGTTCATAATTGCATTGCATTAATAATTTAAATTCCCGTTTTGTTTATAAATCAAGACATAGAAAAGTTAATTTCTTCTCTTTTTGGAAAAGCGTTAGTCATCTCGCAGGCCATTTGGTGCAGACGTTGCAAGAACGACAACCTGAACTGAATATTGATCAGAGGGATATTCTCTGTGTTCAAATTGCTGGACTTTGTCATGACTTGGGTAAGCAAGTTCTGTGTTAATAAGTATTATGTTTATAAACATATTATACCATTCCAAACTATTTCTTGTGACAGTTGTAACAACTGTATTAACTTCTGCATTAACTTGATCAAATGTAGCCCTGAGATAGAAAAATGCAGATTCCATGCTTCTGGAAAAGGAGTAGGGTAGAATTGTAAAATACTGCATTCAACATGAGTCAGGTGAGCCAATTTCTATACAGAAGAATAAATAGATACTAATTTGATATAAACTGTGTCAGTATTTAAAATGTAGTTGCTGAGCTTAAAGTGGCTAAGGTGGTACAAAGGGATTACAAAAGCCAATTTAATTATGAAATTCCTCAACTAGAATTCATTATTTTGACCTTTATCTGCTGTAGAGATGTGTTAATTCAGCGTTAGTCAACCAATGGAATGTGACTGGGGCACATAGAAGTAATCTAGGCAGGGTGACAGTCCATTCCAAATCCTGTGAGAGAGATAGAAGGTCACAAGGCTAATCCTGTCAAGTATAACATCTATAGGCATATATTTCTGCTGTTGCTGATTGGAGCTTTTCAGTCCCAAATAATTTATTTTGTTGTTTTTAGCTTTCTGCCACTCTTGATTTGGATATATATATTTAATTTGGGCTTACAATGGCAGATCAGTTTGGGGCTAAAATTCTAGTATAATTGTTAATCAGAGAGAGAGAGAGAGAGGGACTGGATTAAAAAATGACCAACTCAGATTCAATAAACAATAAGTGAATACTTCGACTATAATAGATTTAGCAATACCATAATTTGAGGAACATTTGTCTGTGTATCTGAGTATATCGGTATGCATTTAAAAACATACAAATACATCTTAACTTTGCCAAAGTTTAATTGTATAATCTTTACTTTTAGGTCATGGACCATTTTCACATATGTTTGATGGAAGATTCATTCCACTTGCTCGCCCAGGATTGAAATGGAAGGTGGATATTATTTTATTCATTAAATTTATATGTATTGTAAGTGAGACATGTTCATGGAGCTTCTCAATCATCATGTGCAACCAGAAATATCAATTATGCTGGATTGATTGATAGTTTATATTGTGATTAACATAAGGGAGCATGGTGGCACAGCAGCTTAATAACCCTGGCTATATCGGCCAGAGATGGTCATCACTCTGGCTGTTCAAACCCATGACACCACATGACAGAGTGAGCTCCCATCATTTGCCTCTAGCTCCTGCCCACCTAGCAGTTTGAAAGAGAATGAAAAAGAATGCCAGTAGATAAACAGAAATCACTCCAGTGGGAAAAACTAGCAGCCTTACTTGTGGAAGTGGGAACCAGCGCCAGACCTGCCCAGTTGTGAGGCAAAGTCAGTGGAAGAATGCCTAGATGACCCGATATTCCCTGAACACTGCTAGCCAGCAGGGGTAAAGCTAGCTCACCCCCTGTGGTGTACCCATGGATAGCGCACATGCGTGAGCAAAATGAAGTAGCAATCATAAGCTGCCAGAACTAAAAAGCATTGTAGACTTCCCTGGCTATGTATGCCATACTCTTAAAAAAAGGTGATTTAACATTTATCTATCTCTCCATCTATATTTACAGCATGAGGAGGCTTCCGTTCAGATGTTTGAACACTTAATTGATTCCAATAACTTAAAGACAGTCATGGAAAATTACGGTCTCAAGCTTGATGAAGACATACATTTTGTCAAAGAACTGATAGCAAGTCCTGCTGAGGAAAGGGTGGACCAAGAGGTGAGTTCCATTTTTTTCATATCCCTGGATCTTATCTAAATGTTGTGCAATTCACTAGAATGAACTGGGATCAAAAGAAGAAAGGGGCAAAAGGCAAGGTCATTACTTTTTGTTATTTACTTATTTATAAATTGCAGGAGTTCAATAGCAGAGCAAACCGTTGCATGCAGAAAGGCCCAGGTGCTGCTTGCTGACATGTTGAGAACATTAGAATAGATGTATTAAATGTTTTTTTTCCCCAATTCTGTTCAAATAAAAAAAATATGTATTACTTTAAACATTGCTGTAAATTTAAAAACTGAACTCAAAAATGAGGGAGAGTTTCTATGAAAATTTTGAAATGTCATGCAGAATTAAGACACCCACTAGGGCCCATATATAAACTCTTACTCAGATATGACATGGACACAGAACAAATAAAACATTGCATGTTAAAAAAGATGCGAAACATTTTAAAAAACAGATATAATACAGCAATGGGAATAATTATGGAATACATCTGTAACAGGGTGGGGAATTAATTTTCCCAAGGGGCCACGTAAAAAATGGGGACTGTTGTGGACAGTCACTGATGCCCTGCCCCCTGCTGTCCACTCCCAATGTTGCACTGATGCCCTGCCCCCAATGCTAACACTGCACCACTGTCCTGCCCCCTGCTGCCACCCTTCTCTCATCACTGCTGCTGCCTCAGCCCCCTCGCCCTGCTGTCGTGAGCCGGACTGGAACTGTCCGCTTTTTAATTCTTTATGATTAGAATACAGATTATAGGAACTATTCTGCTGCAGCATTTGCAAAACTTCGGAAATTTACTGCTTAAAAATCTTGGTTTGATTGTTCACCATGAAATAGGTATAAATATTGATTAGAAGATAGTATTTGCTTACATTTTTGTCCTTCTCATACAGTGGCCCTATCGTGGTCGTTCCAAAAACAAGAGTTTTCTTTATGAAATAGTGGCTAACAAAACAAGTGGCATTGATGTTGATAAATGGGACTACTTGGCCAGGTATGGAAACTTTACTAGACTTGAAAACATTTTTATAAGCGATATTGAAAGAGTTTTGCCTACAACGCCTTCAACAAAGTATTTTTTCCCCATTTTTAAAAGAACAGGAATGTATTTTTCTTTGCAGTTAGACTCCTTCAATTTTATGTGGTTTTAATTGTTTTTATACTATTTGTATTATTATGTATTATTTTAGATTATTAGCCATCTTGATGGAAAGGTAAGCATACATAAAAGTAATAAATAATGTAAGGTGGTATCCCTTCAGAAGGCATCAAACTATATTCATATATATAAAAAGCGAGCAAAAAATGGGTAGATCTTAGCTCACTCTTACCTCAAGCTATATCATATATTTTAATAAATAAATGAAGAAATTAAGCTATTAATTGGATCATTTTGGAAAGTCTTTGATAAGCCAATAGGTTGCTATCAAATTTAGTTCTGTGTAAAGTAGGTTGATATCAGTGCAAATGCCAATTTTCAATTATTTTCATTCCACCTCTACAATATTTTGACTGGTAGCACTATCCCTATTGATTCTGCGGAATAATATACCAAAAAGCTGTACAGGAAGCTGAGTAAAAATAAGCACCCTGACCAGTCTACATTTGATGTTTTTCTGAGTGAAATGAGACTTGTGGATCTGTAATTCATAGTAGAGAAAAATATGGTGGAAAATGAGAAAGAATGTTGGTCAGATGATAGTTAAGACTTTAAAATCAAGTATGTGTGTGTAGATAGATAGATAGATAGATAGATAGATAGATAGATAGATAGATAGATTATTTTATAATTGAAATTCCAACTTCTATGAATTATTTAATATCATGGGAAACTGCTTAGGAAAATCAAATAAATGAATGTTAAAAATGTTGATCACTGTAGAATGTTGAAATTTCTGATCTGTTTCATGTTCATTGTCCGTTTTGGTTTAATAATTTTGCTACTGTTTTACTTTCCATAAATAATATTTTAAATCAGAACTGTACGTTAATTTGTGTGCAATAATCTTTATTAGAATCATTGTAAATATATTCACATGCAGACTTGATTTAAAAATATATATAATTGAATGGTCTTATTTGTCTTTTTGGAATATACTCAGGGATTGTCATCATCTTGGAATTCAAAACAATTTTGACTATGAGCGCTTCATTAAATTTGCTCGGGTGTGCCAAGTGAAAGATAGGATGCATATTTGTACCCGCGACAAGGTAAATTCCCTTGGACAGATTGTGTATTTTGTATATTTCACGAAAGTATCAGTTAGGGTACATACTGCGGGAATAAGAGAAGGTTATAGTTCTTGTTTATGAGAATAGAGAGATTTAGAAGTGGATTTCTTCGAAGTCTAAATTCTGACTTCCAAAGATTAGAAAGCTAATTCTTTGCTTACCAAAGTTAGTGAGTTTACTGAATGATGAAAGAGTAGCAGTGAAAGCCTTAATTTAAAGAGCAGGGAAGGAACCCCTGATCTTAATAAAAATTAAACATTAAGGGTTACAATTAAATGTGTCATGGGATTGGAGCAGAAATAAAATCACCCAAGTTCAAGTATGTAGCACCAAACATTTTAAAGCTCTATGCAGAGAAATTAAATATGCCAAGTTCACCCTCTGGATCCCATTCTCCTAAACTTTTTCAGATTGAGCGTAATTCCTCAGGCATGAAATCTCCTCAACCCAAAGGACTTTCATAATTTCTCCTCCCTCATATTTGGGCAAAAAACCTCAGATTTAACTTTGTAAAATATTTTTTTAATCCCCCAGCTAACTAGTAGATCACTTGAAATTCAAATTCATGTTGTTACTTTCTGCATTTCTTTCATTTCTCCCCCTGATCAGCAGAGCAAACCCCTATTTTAATATTTCTATGGTTTCACCATCCAGTTCTGCAGCATTTCCTCATTTCAAAAATAACTGTTGGAGAATTTTTTACTGATTAAAATAATTTTATCTTTATACAACTCTCATACATTTTTTTGCAACAGTCAATGTATTGCTGTGTTCAAGAACAGTTTAAAAAAAACCATTATTACTATTTAGAAAAACCAATATGAGGAACCATAATAAAATTGATACAATAAGATTGCAGTAATAAACACTTAGCTGGGAATGATCCTCTTTAGATTTAGTGAATCTTGCTTATGAGAAGCCATGAATGGGATGACCAATATAAACTGTTGATATGTAGCAGTGATGGCTAACCTTTTTGCCATCGCGTGCCAAAAGTGGGGGGGAGCGCGGGGGGGTCACACGCACGCGTGCCCACATCCATAATTCTATGTGCCCTGCCCCCCCCGTGCTCCCTCCACTTTTAGCACATGATGGCCCGGTGGGCCGGTTAGGTCTGTTTTTCACCCTCCCAAGGCTCCAGAGCCTTTCTAGGAGCCTGGGGGAGGGCAAAAATGGCCTTCCCAACCCCCCAGAGGCCCTCCGGAGGCTGGAAAGAGTGTGTTTCCTGACTTCTGGTGGGCCCAGAAGGCCTGAAAATCAGCTGGCCGGCGCACACATGAGTGCCGGAGCTGAGCTCGTGTGCCCACCAATATGGCTCCACGTGCCACCTGTGGCACCCGTGCTATACGTTCGCCATCACGGGTCTAGAGTTACCCAACAAAACAATAATATTAGATTCACTCATTTTATGAGCAGCCTTTAAAAGGCCCGCTGTTTCTGGTTCAATGAAACCTTTGTTGGTAGGGAAGGGGAGGTAAGGAGATACCTTTCCATGAAGGCCTTCCATTTTCCCTTTTCTCCCATTAATATTATTTAAAAAAAAAAAAATTCAGCAAGGTTCTTAAGACCTGGAGAACGCCTTCCAAAACATCATCAGGATATGGAGGATGTTTGGGAGGAGGAAAAGGCATGACCTTACATTCTTACTCTTGCTCAACACAAGGATGTTATCTTGTATTGAGCCAATGGGTCACTTCCTGACTCCTTCCAGAGGAAGAGGTCCTCCACCCTTGGCATTCTGGGATCCAGAGAAGACTGCCTTACTGTCCTTTAACCGAACTACGTCGAGTGTGAGCACTTCTGTCTGGAACACCCTAGAACTTACACTCTAGGCTTTTTTCAGAATGCAGCACTAGGTTAACAAGCTCTTGAGGATAGAGGGAGGCATGGGAAAAGAGCAGGCAGGTGAGTCAGGACAACCATCCTGCCCACCTAATTCTTCTCTTCGATCAGAGAATTGGTGGGGCTGCTCAGGTCACTGGGGCTGCTGGGGATAGTGGGGGTGCTAGCATTGGAGGAAGTGCTGGCCTCGCTAGACCCCTTCTTGGAGTGCTTTCGCCACTCAGGGACCGGACCCATCATGGCTGGGGGTTTGATGTTCTGCCTGTCTTTTTCTGCCTCTTCTTCCTCGTCGTACCGTTCATCATCCTCTTCGGTCTCGCTGTGATGGGGGCTGGAGTGGCGGGAGATGGAAGGAGAGGGTGGGACCGAGGCTGGGCGTGGGTAGCGGAAGCCCTGAGCCTGCAAGGTTGAGGACATGGGAACAGAATGGATGGTGGGGGGGAGGGGGAAAGAATGGTGAAAAATCAATCAATGTCACACAGAGTCTCTTGTCCTTCCTTCCCCCCCTCCCCCCCTCCCCCAATGCCTTCAATCACTTCCTAGAATCCTGGAACTCATTTTTTCAAATCATCCTCTGCAGGACCAGCATCTCAGCTTCTAGTCCATTTTTCCAAGATGGGAACAATACCTGGTCTTTGACAAGTGAGTTTCAGGCAACAGAGAGAGAAAGCCAGGACAAGGAGTGACCAGGTCCATATTCAAACAGATACATCGTTATGAAATGCCATCAATAAAATAGCATTCGCTTTCCTTAGCCACTTGTATTTACTGTTTTTTTCATTCTAGCAGTTTGCGACTCAGGGATAATATTGGAAAGAGGGTTATGAGGACCTGCATCATGGACTTTTAGTTCAAGGTGTGCAAAGGATATTTCTCAAGTAGAATCCATTTTGCCCTTTTATTAGAACCTTGAAGTTCACCAACTGGAACTGGCTCATGTAAATGGACAGATCCTACAAATCTGGGACAGGGCCCCTCTGATAATATGCTTAGCCAGGAGTTTGTGATCAGTAGTAGAACCAAATCACACAAAAATCCCCTCAATCCTTTTAGGGCTTTTTAGCAAGGCAAAATATTTTTCTAGATACATGTAGTCTTTGACTTATGACCACAACTGAGCCCACAATTTTATGTTGCTAAGCAAGACAGTTAAGTGAGTCTTGCCCCATTTTATGATCTTTCTTGCCATGGTTGTTAAGTGAATCACTGCAGTTGTTAAGTTAGTAACATGGTTGTTAAGTGAATCTGGCTTCCCCATTGACTTTGCTTGTCAGAAGGTCACAAAAGGGGATCACAGGACCATGGGACAGTCATAAATATGAGTCAGATGCCATCTGATTCTTGATCATGTGATGAGGATGCCACAATGGTCTTAAGTGTGAAAAATGATCATAAGTCACATATTTCATTGCCATTGTAACTTTGAAAAGTCACTACCTGTAGTGGGCTATCATCTGAGCTGATGCTGGATTTTAAAGTCCTCGGCTTACAACCACAATTGAGACCAGAATTAAGCAAGGGGGTTATTAAGTGAATCGCAGTAAATTCTACCACCTTTTTCTGCCACTTTTTTTTTTAACGAAAACCTGTAGTTGTTAAGTGAATCCTGTGGTTGTTAAGCAAATCTGGCTTCCCCCATTGACTTTGCTTGCCAGAAGCCAGCTGGGAAAGTCCCAAGTGGCATTCACATGACCCTGGGATGCTGCAACTCTGGTAACCACACACCAGTTGCCAAGCACTCAAATTTTGATCATGTGACTGGAGAGATGCTGCATCCATTGTAAGTGTGAGGATCGGTCTTAGTCACTTTTTTTTCAATGTCATTGTAACTTTGAATGGTCACTAAATGAACAGTTGTAAATCAAGTTCTAAAGGGACCCCATATAAGGCTTATGTCTCTTTCGTCTCCCATAAGGGACCTCACTCACCGCAGTTGTTTCGTGTGGTTCATAGATGAAGTTATCAGGGAAGGCCTTTGCGAGGGCCATATGCCGGGCATACATGTAATACTGCAAAGAAAAGTATGGTAGGAGAAAAGAGAAAATGAACACTGGCATTCTGCCCTCACCACTGAATTTCTTCCCATTCCCACTGCAAGCATCAGAATCTGTTATCATTCAGGCAGTCAACACACTTATGGTTTCCAAAACATGTGGAAAATATTCCCCCCTGGGCCCAGAACTGCAGAATCATCCATTTGGTTTTAAAACGATTGTTTTCCGCCTTCAAGAATTGATGGGATCAAGTTTGTCTACATTCAGGTTCTTTGATGGGTGGAAGGAGGGGTGGGGTGTCTGATGAGGATAAATAAGCAGGGGAGCTTTCTCTGTATCTACACTTAAGCTGTGGCATATTTTGCCCTGGGCAGCTCAATTCTTATGTTGCTTTTGCATCTCTCTATGGAGATTCTCAGTCATCCAGGTCATGGTTGTCCCAAAGGTGCTTTTTTACGAAGCAACTGGACTTCCTTGTTTTTTCTTGAATGGTAAATGGTGTGGAGTATGAATGGTTTTCCAGAAAAATTGCAGACTACAGGAATTATTTGCACTTCAGTTTGAGATGCAGCCAATACAGACTCATCCCCAATAGCCTGCATCTGTCTTCAACAGTGAAGGAACACAGGGCAAATGGTTGCTGAATGATTCCAGTTTCCCCCTCACTGGGGGTGGGGAATTCTGCAACTGACACAAAACCATGCCAGTTGCCAAGTGCCCCCCACCCCGATTTCTGATCATGTGACCACAGGGATACTTTGATGGTCATAACTGTAAAATGTGGTCGTAAGTCACTTTTTCCAGCACCGTTATAACTTCGAACTTCAGTTGCTAAAGGAATAGTCCTAAGTCGAGGACTATTTGTATTATTGTATGAGGAAATTTCCAGTTATTAAGTCTCATTTAGGGGAGTACATGCACAGGATTGCCACTGGTGTGAATAGCAGTTGCCACAGGAATATGCATCTATCATGCTCATTTGCTTCATTTATAAAGTTAAGTTGAACAATATTTTTTTCTCTCTCATTTGTACTAGATTTTCTCTAAATTAAGAACTCAGGACTTGTATGCAATTTACTCTTTAGGTAAAAAATATTTAATAATTATAGTTTATAAAATGGACACTTTTTCCTTTCTGGATTTATTTTTACTTTAAATAAAAGTAAAAATAAATCCAGGTTGTGGATTTATTAAAATAAAGCAGGGTTGTGTTCTGACATGAACTAGAATATATTGGGAAAAAAACCCTTTCAAGGAGCTTTTAGCCAACTTTTCAAAGATGCGTTGATGAGAATAATTTGACACTAGCCTTGTTATAAGTGGGGAAAAACTTCTTGGAGACTTTATAAATTGTAAATAAATAATTATGCACATAATTGTTTGCACTAATTCTCATAATCTCCTGACAGGTGCTTTTACTTAACACCTCCCCTACCCCCACCCCCCAAAAAAGCTGGTAATATTCCTGATCTGTCCTCAAATTTATTTCTGCTTCCAGGAAATCGCACAGAGCAGAGAAGACAAGTTACCATCCTATTAAAGGACTGGTTGAGCACGAAAGGTCCATCAATGAAAAAAATGGATAAAGTAGTATTTGCACTATCTGCCCTCTGGAGGCAAACATGGAGATTACAACACAGGAAGACAATAAAGCAAATGAAATGCAAAGGGTAGAGGAGAAGGACTATCACAATGGCATGTCACGTGAAAAAAAAAAGCTCACCCTTCCTAGATATTTCCAATCCAGGAGATCAGAAAGCCTCTCCGTGCGGTTTCTCTGTATAATGCGCTGCCTCCGTGACTGCTGGCAGAAGCTGTAGAGGAAAGAGGTCAACTGCGTGCACGACTCATCCAAGCCCCGGAAACGCCTGTCTAAGATGTAGATCCCTGGTGGGAACCAAAAAGATGTCAAAGAAGCAGCTTCACCATGATTCAATATAGAGAGCTGACAATTGACCAACGTAAGACAAGGCTGAGTCTCTTCTACCCAACTGAATGGTTGTTGTCTGAGATACTAGAGCAGTGATGCTAACCTTTTTGCAGTCAAGTGCCAAAAACGTGGGGAGCGCAGGGGGTTGCCTGCGCAGGTGCCCACACCCATAATTCAATGCACCCCTCCCCCCTGCGCATGCACACGGCTCCCCTGCGCTCCCCCGCTTTTGGCACGTGATGGCACGGTGGGCCTGGTAGGCCTGTTTTTTGCTCTCCCCAGGTTCCAGAGGCTTTCTTGGAGCCTGGGGAGGGCGAAAACGGCCTCCCCCGCCCCAATCCCCATGGCCCACTTCCCAACTTCCAGTGGGCCTGAAAGACCTGAAAGTCAGCTGGCCGGCGTGTACATGCGTGCTGGAGCTGAGCTAGGGTAATGGTTGCATGCCCACAATATGGCTCCATGTGCCTCCTCTGGCATGTGTGCCATAGGTTCGCCATCACAGTGCTAGAGAATAATATACAGACACTCAAGTTATAACCAAAATTCAGACCGGAACTTCCATCACTAAGTTGTTAAATAAATCACTTCCGACCTATTTTGATGTGGCTAAGTGAATCATCATGGTGATTAATTGAATCACCTGTGATTAAAGTGAATCTGGCTTTCCCCATTGACTTTGCTTGTTGGAAGCCAGCTGGGAAAATTGCAAATGGTGATCATGTGAGCCCGGGACTCTACAACTGTCGTAAATACGTGTCAGTTGCCAAGTGCCCAAATTTTGATTATGTGACTGTGGGGACACTGCGATAGTTGTAAGTGCAAGGACTGGTAGTAAATCATTTTTTTCAGTGTGTTGTAACTTTGGACAGTCACTAAGCAAATGTCAAAAGTCAAGAGTTGCCTGTAATGAAAAATGGTTTATATATATACAGTACATACTTGCCTTTATGAGGCTCTGCCATATAAAGTGGTTTGAAATAGCTTAATTTCACTAATCTTTGAATTCTTGCTCTATTGTGTTCCAGGACACTTTCTTTTAATCAGCTAGGTCTGGGCTAGAACAGGCAGAATGGAATCATCCTGGATCACCAACTGAGCCATGGTGGCGCAGTGGTTAGAATGTAGTATTGCAGGCTAATTCTGTTGACTGCTAGCAGTTCAAGGTTGACTCAGCCTTCCATCCTTCCGAGGCTGGTAAAATGAGGAACCAGATTATTGGGGACAATATGCTGACTCTGCAAACCACTTAGAGAGGGCTGTGAAGCACGATGAAGTGGTATATAAATCTAAATGCTATTGCACCTATTTTTTTCCCTTCAGAAATGTATAGGTTAATCTACCCACCCAAATTATTCTCCCCAGATTTATTTATTTATTTATTTTATTAAATTTATATGCCGCCCTTCTCCCATAGGACTCGGGGCGGCGCACAGAATAAAAACATATAACAGTAAGAAATCCTAAAAACAGCCAATATAAAACTCCGAGCAAAATAAAATCTCGTAGCAGATCAGGGAATTTGCTGAAACAGCCATGTCTTCAGATTGGCGCAGAAAGTGCGGAGGTCGGGGGCCGTCCGGAGCCCGGTGGGTGACCCATTCCAGATTCTCGGTGCGGCCACCGAGAAAGCCCTCATCCTGGGGGCCACCAGTCGACATTGTCTGGCAGATGGCACCCGGAGGAGGGCAGCCCTATGTAACCACACAGGGCGGTGGGAGGCCAGTAGGTGGTGGTTCTGCAAGTACCCCGGGCCCATGCCATGTAGGGCTTTATAGGTAAGAACCAGCACCTTGAAGCGGATCCAAAGGGCAACCGGCAGCCAGTGCAGTTCATGCAGGAGAGGTGTTACACAGGAGTAACGGGAAGCTCCTGTAACAACCCGCACGGCCGCATTCTGGACCAGCTGAAGCCTCCGGGTGCACCCCAAGGGCAGCCCCATGTAGAGGGCATTGCAGTAATCCAGCCAAGAAATAATGAGAGCATG
>JANHZT010003880.1:246795-263308 GCA_032468215.1 Stegonotus admiraltiensis
TATAAATATACAGAAGTATGAAGGCTATTGCTTAACTCATTGTAAGCCGCCCTGAGTCTCCGGAGAAGGGTGGCATAAAATCAAAGATAGATAGACAGACAGACAGACAGACAGACACACACACATACATACACACACATATATACATACATATATACATATACATATATACATACATATATACATATACATATATATATATACATATACATACATATACATATATACATACATATATATATATATATACTCTTAATCTAAATATTTTATTTACGTTTAACATAAACAGGTACCTAATTTCCTTTCCACAATTTTTATATTTTCCCATTTGTTTCCATATTCCTCCACCTAATTTAACCATTGTTTAGTTTTCTTTTGTCCCCCTTTCTCCTCCAACCATTTATAACATTTCTCCCAGTCTAAGTAATAGTCTGTTTCATCTTTTTCTAGTATCTCATTTGTTAGCTTATCATTTTTTCATGGATATAAGAATATTTATAGCTAGCTTTAATAATTAAGGCATTAAAGAAGAGCTGATGATTGTAGCAAAGACAGAAGAACTGGTGAGTAAACCACAGGTTGGTTTACTTGATCAAGGTTAAAATAAGACTTTGTTTCAAAGTTCTGGCAACCCTTTACAGACTCTTTGCTGACACCAGGATTGAAAAGTTGATATTTTATGGATTTGCTTATAAATAAGGGATGGGATATGGGATGAATCTATTTGTTGCCATATAAGATGTCAAGAGTTACTAAATTTGTCTATACTTGTAATGAAGGTTGGAAGTCACTTCTTTATTCCGTTTCGCTTTCTTTCTTTCTTTTTTTTCACATTTTGTTCTTTCTATTCTCTTTTCTTCCTTTTAGTTTGCATTATTGTTTATTAGTGAAATTTTTAACAAAATATATGTGAGAATAACTATTTATATAATGCTTTCTGGCAGATGAAATCTTTTTGAAGATTCTACATTCTGATGAACCAGAGCTGAGTGATGCACGCGAAATTCTGTGTAAAATACAGCATCGCGATCTCTTTAAATGCTTGGGAGAAACGCAGCCACCAGAGGGCAAGGAAATTAAAAAGGTTGAGACAATTTGCGCTGGTTAAATCACTTCATTGTATGAACTCATTTAGCTATAATAATTGAACAATCATTTTCTATATCTTCTCTTATATTTTCTAACTATAAATCTCTCATAAGATTCATAAAGTTTGGCAATATTTTGATATTTGGATCATTAAAAATAGGGAATGATGACTGAGGGCATCTAAAAATGTTGCAGGAACCAGTGCACTGCTACTTCTGATGTAATGGTCCAAAATGGTATATGTATATGTATACATGTACGTATTTTATTTAAAACATTTTTATAATTGCCCATCTTATACCAAACTCTGGATAGCTCCCAATCAAGAATATAAACTACATAAAAACTCACTAAACAGTTGCTCATCTATATTCGTTCTATTAGCACCTTTACATTTTCTCTTTTGGATACATTGACTTGGAGCTGTTTCCTTTAATTGTTTGCAAAAAAGATAAAAATTGCTGTGTGTAGGCAAACTTGTTTACAACTTTTGTAGCATAGTTTATTACTCATACTTAAGTTTTGCAAAGTATTTAAAAGTGAAAATTTGTAAATTGGCACTTATACTTATGAATTATACATCTCATGAAACAATAAAGCAGCTCATTTAGGAAGCTTGCATGACTGCAATTTCCATTTGCATGTATACATACAAGACATACAGTAACTTCTATTGGAGCTAGCAGTAGAATTAAATTGCTGTGCAGGCACACATGCTCTCAAAAGTCATATACTCCATACTTACCGTATATACTTGCACATTTTTCAGGACATTTTTTATGCTGAAAAAGCACCCCTCGGCTTATACTCGAGAGCAGCAGGTTCAGTCCCTTCACACAGGGTCGCTTTTCTCCGCGCCCGAGAAAGATCAATAGGCGCGGAGCAGCCTTTAATGACAAAGTCGCCTAGATGAGGTAAAAGAAAACAAACCACTGAGGGAAGGAGCCCACTGAAGTTGCTGGCGTTGCAGCCGCCCCCCCTCCCCACAGCTTGGAGCTCCAAGCGGGAGAGGTCCTAGGCTGTTGCGAAGAAGCGGTACCTCTGGGTGCGCCACACCCGCTTCTTTTTCTTTGAGAGCTGCTTTGCAAACAAGGTTCAAAGTGGCTCTCAAAGAGAACAAAGCGGGCATGGTGCACCCAGAGCTGCCACTTCTTCGCAACAGCCGAGGACGGAAGAGTTCGCTCAGAAGTGATGCCAGCAAGGAAGGTGGCTGAGTTGGAGGAGGCATAGCCTGAGCTCTCTGGGATGGGTAAACAAGTGTTGGGAGGCAAAGGGGAGCGGACTTGGCCCTCCACATGTTGCACCCCCTTCCCAGCCTTCGCCTGTGTGCCACCAGCATCTCCTGAAGCAGCCACCATTGGAGCCGCGATAGGGACTGGGGCAGCCCGGTAGCAGCCATGAGCTGTGCTTTCCTCTAAGTGCTGTGGGCGGCAGAGGGAAACAGGTGCTTCTCTCTGTGAGACTTGGAGGAAAGCGCAGCTTATGGCTGCTAAAGCACCTCAATCAGCTGCAGCCCAGACAAGCTGAGGAACTGCAGGGAGCCTCCCGTATGTTGCACCCCCTCCCAGCCTTCATCCGTGCCACCAGCGCCTCCTGAAGCCACTGCCGTTGGAGCCACAACAGGGATGGTCTTGGATATATAGGACGTTTATTAACAATACTTAGTCTGCTATATTTTATTTTTGAAATTTACCAGTAGCTGCTGCATTTCCCACCCTAGGCTTATACTCGAATCAATAAATTTTCCCAGTTTTTTGTGGTAAAATTAGGTGCCTCAGTTTATATTCAGGTCGGCTTATACTCGAGTATATACGGTACCTTTTAGTAAACTCAAACCCCAACCCCTCCCCGAAACCTTTATTTCAAAAATGAATTTTCCAATAAATTCATTTCATATTTAATAATTATGTTTCATGTTTCTTAATTATACATTAGATTGTGGATTTTCCAATTCTTCATTCTGTAGTTCAGATATACTGTATAACTAATATTCTTATTTTTCCTTTTGTAAAATTGAATCGTTGCTTTTCATTCATAAGAGTGCTGCATCTTAATACTGCAGGTATCTTAGAGGCTGCTACAGTATATGAGCCATACTTTTTGTTTAATCCATATTTCAATTACATCCTGTATGTTTTCAGGAAAATGTTATCATAAGTTTTTATCACGAAATAACAAATACTAAAATATACCAACCTATATTTGCCTTCTCTTTGTAATGGAGATTAACTTCAGTCCCAACTTCAGTTCACCTGAAGAGTTCAGAATGCTCTTGCCAATACAGATGGCTTTTGATGTAATTACTGTTTTGAAAATTATAAATATATATATATATTCATATGCATAGATGATATCAGTAGACTATAGATATACTGTTATAGCAATTCTTCATTTGTTGCAGTAACTGTTACATGCAATTCAGATATTTTTCTAGATGTTAATCAAGTTTCTGCAATTACTGTTGTCTGCTGACTCAATGAAACGTTAAAAATGTTATGCCTTCCAGGAAGATTATGATGGATTGTGTGCTGAAATTGTTAATTCCAAACCTAAGACAATCTCTCAAGATGTGGAGCTGAAGGCTGAAGATTTTTTTGTTGATGTAAGTAAGGTGCTTTTTTGGTTTTGTTTTACCAGTAAAGGAGAATATTTGTAGCTCAGGGTTGAAATGAGGGGTCTTTGGTGCTCTCTGAGCTTGCTTTTCTTGCAGATGCTTCATTACCCAAAGTAGGTAACATCATCAGTGCCAGCAGTGATCATTAGCAGTGATGATGTTATTTACCGTATTTTTTGCAGTATAAGACGCTCCGGACTATAAGATGCACCTACCTTTTTTGAGAGGAAAACAAGAAAAAAAATCTGCCTCTACCTTCCAGCAATTTGCCTCATTACAGCAAACAGCCTGTTTTAGTTTCATTTTCAGCACAGTCTGATTAGCACAAGAAAAAAAAATCTGCCTCTGCCTCCCATCAATTTGCCCCCTTGCAAGCAAACAGTGGAGGCCTGCGCGACAATAGGCAATGGCAATCCCTGCAGCTTGAAACAGCTGGGGTTCAGGAGGCCAATCCAACCGGCAATCAAGTGCTTGTGCTAATCAGGCTGTGCTGAAGCTGAAATGGATTGTTTGCTACTTGCTGCAAGGAGGTAAATTGCTGGGAGGCAGAGGCCAAAGGGTGGGGGGGCGCTACATTCGGTGTATAAGACAGACCCAAATTTTCACCACCTTGGGGGGGGGGGAGAAAGTGCGTTTTATACTCCAAAAAATATGGTAGTTTGGGTAATGAAACGTGCAAGAAAACAACAAAGCTCAGGTTTGGTTTTGTTACTTTGCTTTTTTAGAGTGTATGTATATAAATTGTTAAGTGTGCTTTATTTTGATTTTGTCGTATAAAAGGTTATTGATATGGATTATGGAATGCAAAAAAGGAACCCCATTAACAATGTTCGTTTTTACTGCAAGCGTGACATCACTCAGGCAGTTAAAATTACAAGAGAACAAGTAAGTAAAAATGGGAGTGGTTGGTTTTGGCGGTTTATTGTGTTGTTTTTAAAATAGCCACTATATTGCAGGTAGTCCTTGATTTATGAGCACAATTGAGCCCAGGATTATGTTCAGAAGTCATGAGGTTATCGTGATCATTTCTGAGTTTACAATGTTTTTTGTAGCAGTTGTAACATGAACCCTGTGGTTGTAATGCAAACCCTGTAATAATTAAGTGAATCCTTTGTCCTCAATGGCCATTTTTTGCCAGAAATCAGAAGCAAATGCTGGTTGTTGGGGGGACATGGTTATGTGATTGTAGGATTGTGCAAATAACTGTAAAGTTGGACCAGTTGCTGAGTGCCCAAAATATATGTAACTGGGGAGAAGAGCAACCATTGCAGCTTCAAATCTAGGTCAAAAGTAGTTTTTGGTGGGTTTTTGTAACTTTGGACAATCGCTAAGCAACTGGTCATAAATCAAGGATTACCTGTAATGATATTTGGCTTTAAAGGGTGAATCCTCTACACCAGCTCTATCATGCTTGAATTGGATGTTCCTTTTATAAAGGCTTTGAACAGTCTGTTTTACTGCTTGGGAAAGATCAGGGAAGTTATTGAAGTTAAGCGTTTTAATTATTTATGTTTTTAAGGTTTCAAAGCTGCTCCCAGAAAAGTTTGCAGAGCAGATCATCAGAGTTTATTGTAAAAAAAAGGATACAAACATAATTGAGGCTGCTACAAAATATTTTATTCAGTGGTGTATGAATAAGGATTTCACTAAACCACGGGTAAGACATTCACACGTGAATGAGGGTACACTCATAATGCACCATCCTCCTGAAAAATTTTGTAATTCTTTACTGTATACTTTTTAATGGGCTACTGCAGTAAGCATTGGTAAGACACAAATCCTGCTCATATGCCATATTAACTATATTAATGAACTTACTAGAAATTAAAATGTTATTTACATAAAATTGGTATTTTGATTAACAACAAGTCCTTTGGGAGTTGGGAGTCCTTTGGGAGTTGGGCGGCATAGAAATACGACAAACTAAATTAAATTAAACAATAAAAAAGATCATTGTGAATTTTTAAAAAAATCATGATTTATCCCATGCACAGGGATACGTCAGGCCTGATACTATTTTATCCCTTTAATGCACACATATTTATTTCAATTGTCAGGAGAGAAGATGACAAAATATCTTAACGGTTGATCTGAAATGCAAAACTTAATTCCTTTTTTTAAAATTATTTGATAGGACGGAGATGTGGTGGCTCCAGAACTTACTCCAATGAAAAAAGGGTGGAATAAGGATGATGAAAATCAGGATTCAAACAGGAACAGTAGTGGTTTAAAGTGTAAAGTAAATTTAAATTTTTAAGTGAGTTAGTATATTCCTTCAATTCTGTGTGTGCGCATCTATTCTAGCCAAACTTTCTTCAAAAGGTATACTGTAAAATTACAGAGTAAGCCTGCATAATGCCTTTGAAAAACTGCAGTGGAAAATGCCTGTAGACTTTTTCACAAAATGGTACATTATTGTGATTTTGAGAAAGCTTAATAATTTATCAACACTATTTTAGTGTTAATTTAAGATAAACGTCACTGTTCTATATAGCAAACTTACAAAAATGCCTCAGGGTTTAAAAATCAAGAAACTAACAGATTTCAGTTTTACAATATAAATCATTTTTCTAAAATTATCTGAATATTTCACTGAATCCAACATTGGCTTTATAAGTGTAAATTCTCTAAATTTGCACAAAGTGGGGTAACCAATTTTCATTAGACTTTATCTTCTCCTGAACTGTTTGAAATGTGCCCATTTCAGAAATGTTTCCTCAAGGGATGGGGAGATTATAGTAAGTGGGCCTAAGTGATTTTTATTTACCCATAATTTTTGGAGTATAAGACGCTCCGGACTATAAGACGCACCTACCTTTTTTGGGGAGGAAAACAAGAAAAAAAATTCTGCCTCTGCCTCCCAGCAATTTGCCTCCTTGCAGCAAACAGCCTGTTTCAGTTTCATTTTCAGCACAGTCTGATTAGCACAAAAGATTTTTTTTAGAAAAAAATCTGCCCCAACAATTTGTCTCCTCGCAGCAAACAGTGGAGGCCCGCAGAGGCAGCAATAGGCAATGGCAATCCCTGCAGTCTGAAACAGCTGATGGTCGGGAGGCTGATCCAACGACAATCAGCTGCTTGTGTTAATCAGGCTGTGCCGAAGCTGAAACGGGCTGTTTGCTGCAAGGAGGCAAATTGCTGAGAGGCAGAGGCCAAAGGGTGGGTGGGCGGGGCTACATTCAGTGTATAAGATGCACCCAAATTTTCACCCTCTTTTCGGGGGGGGGGGAAGGTGCGCCTTATACTCCGAAAAATATGTTATTTTGTGTCCAGATCAAATCTTAAACTTCCAAAATGAGGCTACCTTTTTGAGCAGAAACAAATCACTTTTGGTGCATTCTGCTGGTAGTAAATCACAGACTAACAAATGGGCCAGACTCTGCCTCTCCTCACTTTCATACTGCATATTGTTATCCGCCATCAATCCCCACCTGAGCATGTTGGTCTTACTTTTAGGCACTCCTACCCTCAATGTCTTCCAAGTAGCATCGGGAGATCAAATCCCTCAATTGTGTTCTCTTTTGAGATTATTTCTTGTTCCATGAATACTGTTCTCCATCTTCTAATAGAGTTTTGCTCGTGCCATAAAACCTCTTCCTAGATCCAAGTCGACAAGTTTGGGGCACATATCCATTCAGAGGATGTCAGAGATCATTTGTTTGGTTCTCTCATCCTAGGTGGAGCAATACCAGCAAGAGGATACATTTTCTCAATTGGGGTGGGTTTAGGGCATCCTGTCACTCTGTACTGCTTCATTGACAGTGATGTCGACTAGCTTCTCATATGTGAATGTACTCCATTCTGGAGCAGCATATCCTGCTGCAGAAATCCTCGGGGCCAAAACCAATGTCTGTGATGTAGATGGCTGAGCGCTCCCCCCCACACACACACCTGTATACTTTGTCAATCTCATGAAAATGTTATTCCTCATACTAACTTTAACCTTAGTATTCAGGCAGTGTTCTTTAAATTAAAAATTAAATTAAAAATTGGATCATTAATGTTCACAAGTGTATTGTTTCTACTAGTGCAAACCATCAACTGTGAAATGAACCAGTGAATAAAACCCATAGCTTCATATATATTCTGAGTAAATATATAAAATAAACTTAAGAGGGGGGAAGATCTTGTGCTACTTGCTTGAAATTCATATATTTTCTATATGAAGGGATTATTACATAATTCCTTAACTCTTAGATCATGATAGCTGGTGAATGTATATTGATTTAGAGTTTAATATTCATTAGCACAAAAATATTACTATATTTTAAAGAAGAATATTTTGATCAATATTTTAATAAAAGAAACAATTATAAAACAATATAGGTCTCATACTTTCAATGAAACACAAGAAAATTATGTTGAACCAAAAGGAACTGTAAGAGGAAAGTTGTTCCAGCTTCTCTGAAGCCAACTTGAATGCATTTTTTATGTCTTGTAGTAATCGGATATTATTTGTTTAGAACAGTATGCTGTTTCTTTACCAAGTTCTACAATATTTACTTTATGCAATAACATAGGGTTTCTGTTAATTGCAAGAACTAATACTTAATTCTAAAGTATAATTTTTGTTTTAGGCCCATTCAACGAATCTGAATAAGTTTCAGAAGAATTCTACATTTAATATAAATTGTAAAGATACAAGCAACATTGTTATAGTCATAAGTGGGAAGAGATAGGTACTAGAAAGGATGAGAATAATAATAGTAATACAGTCTTAGTAAATAATTTGACAGTGTTGTGGGAATTGGTTGTTTAGCAGAGTGTTTGAAACTTACCTTTCTTCAATTTTCTTAAAAATATTCAAGCTTAAACTAAGTTAGAGCTTTGCAATTAAAATATAATATGTGCAGAAAACTATACCTACCCCTCAGTGGATTTAGAATATGGATATATTGGGGTTTTTTTTTTTTTGTGCATTTGTTTTTGTGTTAGGAGAGCCTCAGGTTTTTTTTTCTAGGATCTACTGTAGACTGAATCATTACATTATGTTAATTGTTGGAACTCAAACTGCTACAAGCTCAGGGTTTATATGACGAGAAAGAAATTGTGAAGTTCCTAAAGACCTGCTTGCCATATGGATTTGTACAGTATTTGGTCCAGTTGAAAGAATTTTCAAACATTGCTTCTATTTGCAAATCAAGCTATTCTTTCAGGTTCACATCTGAATGGTTAGTGAATTGTTCATAGTAATCCTGGGCTTCTGCATTATATTGCTGCTTTTGTGATAAAGCTATCCATCCTTTTTACACAGGGGTAGAATTACCAGATATCCAGCAAAAGGAGGATGTGTCTTCTATTTTGTCTTCATGACCTCCATCCAGCAGATAGCCAAATGTTGCCCCTCCCCTTTGCATATCTGAGCATTCCTCCAGAAGAAGAATATAGATCTGAGTTTCCCTAATAAGTGCTAACAGCAAGTTAACAAAGTTAGACCTATGACCTTAATTAGTTGATTAGAATCTTCCCACTTGTACTGTTGTCTGAAATTGATAAAACCTTTACCAGTTACATGCTGAAGGCTTTTGCCTCCTAACCTGCTTCTGGCACAGAACCACAAACATGTTAGACAAACAGCTGGCACTATTTACTAGGCACTATATACATTCATCTCAGTGTATATTCCCATTGTGTGCCTGTTTACTTACTTGTAATTCCTTCCCCTCCAATGAATGTAAATGCAAATGTTAAACACTGTGTCCTCCTTTTGCCCCCATTTGTCCTTTATCTATTCAGCTATCTGGTAACCCTATACATGGGTGCAAAATCATGATGCATGTAGAGAAAGTGCACAACATTTTTTTCCCCATTTTCTTCCTGGCTTCCTCCCCAGCTGCAAAGACTATAGAGTACATATGCCTAAAAAGGAATTTTCCTTTTTTCCAGTCATATCATAAGTCATATCTTTTCCAGCAACCCAAGTATGCCTCTTTATCTCTGCATTTTTTTTTTGCCTTTTAGTAAAGACATTGGCATGTGTCTTTGCATCTTTCAATGACGTTCTCAATTATGTTTCTGTCTACCAGAGTACAATACTAGCTATTTCACACTATTTTAATCTGAAAAGACCATTCTTGTCTTGGTTTGCCATTAGGATAACTTGAGTATATTGTGTACCCGGTTCTTCTCATATTCCATGTTATTTTATGTCAGCTAAATATATTTCTAGCTTTTTGATACAGTTCAAATTAAAAGATCAGGAAAAAGGGGACTATTAATAGGAACATAACTACACTGCACAATTTAATCCACTTTAAAATAAATTTTATGAATTTCACTATATAATTTGGTAACAATAGAACTGAGAGAATGAAAACAAATCAAGAGAAATACTGAATGGACTGGGAGCAAATATTTTTTCTTGAAATTATCTTTTTTTCCCCTTCTTTGGGCCACTGCAACTCTCAAAGGGTGCTCAGCCAGGTCAAAGAACAGTGCTTGTTAAAAGAGGAGTTTCACAAAACTTAGAAAATTCATCCAATTGCAAACCATGACTGTAGTGGACTTCTTTCAAAATATTTTCTTAAAATTAATTTATTGTAAAAAGCTCTGCCAGTATTCCTATGCTGGACAGCCACAATGACCAACTTCTTATTCGTTTATAAATGTTATAGAATATTGAAATGTTTATAAAATGATGCCAGAAATACAACAGTGAAAATTGTCCATATTACATTACAGAAGATGTGGCAGATTTCTGGAGACAAAACATTGCAAATGCAGTGCTAATAAAGTGAGCTTTCTATGATAGAGAGGAAAAAGCTAAAAAGTTTGATGTAAAACCTGAGTGATGCATGCCTTGTATTAAAGAAGAACTATCATTTGCAAAGTTACTTTTGCAGGCAAAAAACCAAAAAAACAACCACCAGGTCCTGAGGTGCAAAAACAATACTTCCCTGCAAGAAGCCATATGTATGAAGCCATGAATACTGAATGGACCTGTTCATGTTACATCATCAGAGTTCAACTCAACTCAAAAGGTGACTTGCTATAGAAAAAATGATTGTAGTATTCCATTGCATGAGCTACCAAGCTCCGAGAGCACCAAGGACTCCACAGTTCAACTCTTGAATTATAAATATTCTCTTCTTTAAGCATGGAGCCACTGTTTGTAGGCACTAACACATTTAGAGAAATATGTCTCTGTAGAAGGTATTTGGGCATGTGAACAAAACAAAACAACAATAGAAATGTGTTGTGATATAAATACTCTACTATTCCTAAGTAACACAATTAAGTCATAAGAATTCCTATGAAAGTCTCTCCAGAGATTTCAAATTTTAAAGCATAAAGACAAAGTATAGAATCGGTTGGGAGGGATCTTGGAGGTCTTTAGCTCAACCCGCTATTCAGGACCAGGATCTTCTGGCTTCCCAGATAAATGGCTTTCCAACATTTTGCTTGAAATGCTTCAGTGATGGAACATCCACAACTCCAGGAGGCAGCTTGTTCCACTGCTTAATAAGTTATTGTTGGGAAATTCCTCCTTATTTACTTAATATTTTACAAGCAGGTAAAAATGTCTTAGGTGAAGCCTAAGAGCAATATGTTTGATTCTATTATGAAAGTAGCTTGACCTATACAATACATGGGCAGGTATCTGATAAAGCAAAAAACAAAATATGTTTATGTTACTTCCCTAGCAAGCAATAGTGGCAAATATGTTTATTGCTTACCAATTCCTAATAAGATTGTTACCCAGACATCACTTCCTATCTGAATTACATATGTCTACCACTAATCTGATCCAAAGGACAAACTACTTTTAGGTGCAGCTATCTTGAAAAGAGGCTAGTAATCCTAATATGTATATTAGGAATTAGTAAGATTCTCCAGCATTGATTTCTTTCTTCCCAGTCTATAAAGACAGGGAATCCACAAGAGGACTATCCTCATTTGAGGGGGATTTGACAAATTGATGCAGGACTACTGGCCAAATCCTCTTAAGTGCTTGGAAAGTGCATGAAGAGATGTCTTGATTTTTCTTCCAGTTAAGACAGTGTCCAAACTTCCAAGTCTCGGATGAGGAATTCCTCTTTGGGTGATAATGCCTCATTATTGAAGGTTTCACAGGGGTGACTTCCTCCATGGTTCAGATCTCCATCTAGCCAGAGTCCAAATTTACCACTGCATACAAGGCAAGAGATAGTATATAGAATAACTTCCATAGCACAAAACCTATTCAAGGGTACAATGATACTGACTCATTTGCTGGAGTCCATTTAGAATATAAGCTTTGCATTTCTTGGTGTGCTGGATGGTCCTATTGGGTGATAGAATTTATATTGAATTTCTAGTGATTTAAATTTTTTACTCCAAGAACTCGCTTTACTCTGGCAGGATTGTGACATACCTATCACTTTAACACTACTATCAACAAAAATGCTGAATTCTTTCATACTCTTGGGAATCCTGGACATTTTGGAGATAGTCTCAATTGCATTTCTTGGCATTCTTCCAACATTTGCTGTTGCATGAAAATGAAAAAGACCAGTGTGGAAGAGAAAATGCCCTAGCAGGGAACTTCGGCAAGTAATAATATTCATAACTTGGCAGTTATTCCAATGTCCAATAAAATGACATGCATGAAAACTCAACAACTGGCATTATTGGAATAACAAGTGTGAAGAGAGGAAATCGGGGATAGAGTGACATATTCAACATGATATAGCAGAACAAAGAACTAAGGAGAGGAGGATAGTGATAACAAGTTAAAAAAAATAAGACATCCATATTTTAGGGCAATTTTACTGTTCTACATCAAATGTTTTTTTAAATACTTGTCTGGTGGCAGGAATGACAATGTCATTTATGAGCTACGAGCATCAAAAATAGGATGATAAAAGAACATGCACTATTGCTTATAATGGTCGATTTGGTGAGGGGGAAAAATGAGGAAAACACTTCCAATTCATGATGAACTTCCTTAGCCATGCAAAAGAGCTAATGAGATTCTCCACAAAGATTGCAGTGCAGCAGGCATGCTGAACTAACAAATTAATTTCCTTATAACTTAGCTATCTTTCAAAGCTACATACCTGCCTCCACCAATGGCTAAAGAATCTGCATCTCCTTTCATGAAGAAGGTATTTTTGCCTGTCCATTTAAATACCTGGCAAGGGAATCAAAAGCATAGCATTAAGCAGTTTAGGAATTAAACCATATAAGTTTCCTACACAAAAAAAAATCCCATACATATTATTTCTAGTGATAGCTTGAATCTTTTCATAGTGTGATTTAATAGATCACATCTAATCGTATGTCCAGCTAATATCCTGTTGATGATCACGAAAGTGTGGACATGCATAGAAATAAAGTATCAGAGAGAGGTAGCATGCTGGCTGGACAATTCCTGAAAGCATCCTGGTTTATGGAGCTAGTGGAATTCACTGCTCAGTGTATGAATCCATATTAACCCTCCCAACAGAAAACTCTCTAACCTTCATCTGAAGATATCCAAAGAGGAAGAACTCATTGTCAAAGTCCTTTTGCTATTAGCAAACTTTTTTTCTGACATTTCATTGAATATTTTCCATTGACCTTTTGGGTACATCTTTTCATGTTGAAGAGTGCTATTTTACTCTTCTTTAATATTTTTTTCTCAAGGCTAAATATCCCAATTCTTCCAGCCACTCTTCATAAGAAAGAGTTTCTCATCTTGTTGCTCCTTAAATCTCTTTCAGGTTTTCTGAATCTTAAAAGTGTGGTGCCAGAAACAAACACAATACCAAAGTTAGGGCCTGAAACATACAGAATAAAGTGGAGCTCTTATTTTTTCTTGAACTTGGAAACAATATTTATATTGATGCAGCCTAAAATTATATTAGTCTTTTCCAGTGGTGAAATGTAAAATATGTTACTACCGGTTCTGTGGGCGTGGCTTGGTGGAGGGGTGTAATGTGACTGGGTGGGTGTGGCCAACTTTTAAAAAAAAAAACTTAAAAGCATTTTCTCTACCTCTTCGGCCAAAGAGGTTGTAAAAAAATGCTTTTAAAAACCTGATCAGGCAAATCAGCTGGGATTGTCAGAGGCTTTTAAAAGCATTTTTTTTGGTACAACCTTCTCAGCCAAAGAGGTTGCAGAAAAAAATGCTTTTAAAAGCCTCTGACGATCCCAGCTGAGCCGTGCAATCATCAGAGGCTTGTAGAAAAAATGCTTTTAAAAGTAAAAAAAACAGACTCTGATGATAGCGCAGCTCAGCTGGGCATGGGGAAAGGCGCAGGGATTTTTGCTACCGGTTCTCTGAACCACCTGCTGCCATTGCTACCGGATCAGGCGATCCAGTCCGAACAGGGAGCATTTCACCCCTGGTCTTTTCCCAAAGATATCAAAATACTGACTCATGTTTAATCTGCACTGTTATTCCAACTATCTGTCCAATATGCTTTGCACAAATAATAAAGATGGGATATAAATAAAATAAATTACCAGACTGGTTATATTCCATCCCATACATTTCCATATGTTTTCTGTTTTCATCATTTATGTTTTCTTCTTTCTTCTTCATCACAAGAAGAAACTCACACGTTTCTGTTAAATTTCATTTTCCCCTAGCCCACTCTCTAATCCATCAAAACCCTTCTCAGTGTTGGCATTAAAACAATTCTTGCCAAGTTATATTCTGGAACACAACAATATCACAGAATCTTTTAAAGTGTGCCCTTTATAGCCATAGCAGTTAGTGACTGGCAAAATTTGTGTGACTATTGGCTCCTGAAGCTATAAATACAAAATCAACTCACTCAACATAGGGATTTAACATGGTGTTTCAATCACCTTGAGTTGTGGAGTGAAAGAGAACAGAAATGTTTCTCCATTGCCATAAAAACAACTGCTCAAATGAATAGCTGTAGAAGAAAAAGCTCCAAATATCTGAAAAAGATATAGAGGAGGGAATATGTTTCACCTTTCAGGAGTTTAATCATGTCTATCTTTCTGCACATTACTCATCATGATGTCACGGTCTGCTTAGCCTATTATATTGAATGAACCAACATTGACTATTTATTGGATGTGCTAAAATGCAGATCAATTCAGTCTACGAATTACTGAATTATATTTCTAAGCCATTTTTCTCTTTTAAATCCAGTATCCTTTCTATCACTACAATGTTGTTTACAAAACAGCTTAGGATTTCAAATACTAGTTGTTGTCAGACAATAATAGGACAGCAACAGCTTGTTTAGCATTAACATGAATAGATTTTTTATAAATGAACCCTCTTACATTTCTAAAGTGGAACTCAGCTTTCTAACCATCTGTTAAAATAGTAGCTCAGGGGGTAGTTTATTCCTTGGGTACCTTGGACCAGGTACTTTTTTTGTATCCATCAAGATGACTTGTGTTACTTCCAATCTACACATAATGAGCTATTTATTTATTTTCCGCTTTATTATTTTTACAAATAACTGTGAAGTGAGTTGGGCGAAAAGAGAGAGACTGGTCCAAGGTCACCCAGTTGGCTTTCATGCCAAGGCTGGACTTGAACTCACAATGTCCTGATTTGTAGGCTGGTGCCTTAACCACTACACCAGGGGTGTCAAACTCAAGGCCCGTGGGCCAGATCCAGCCCATGGGATACTTAGATCTGCCTCGTGGGGCTGCCCAGAAACAGTAAGGGACCAGCCCAGGGTTCCTCTGCCAGTGAAAATGGAGCTCAGTACAGTCATGTTCGGCCCTCCCGAGCTTCATTTTCAGCTGCAACAGCCTCTGGCAGCACTCTGCCAGCTCTCCCTCCCAAGCTCGGTTTTTGCTGGCAGAGTGCTTCATGAGGCCATTGCAGCCGAAAATGGAGCTTGGGAGGGGTGCCCCCCAACAAGTGATGTTGAGCTGGCCACGCCCACCCCACCCATGGCCACACCCACCCAGCCCCCGAGATCAAACAATCCTGATGCAGCCCTCAATGAAATTGAGTTTGGCACCCCTGCACTAGACCAACTTGGTGTGCAGTTATTGTATCATAGTGAAATGGATCTTTATGTTTCTGTTGCATCTTCCCATTTCCCATTTCAAATCCTTTCTAATGGATCAGGAGGATCTACTGAATGTTGTTGACTGCTTCTTAATGTTGTAAATGGAGAAGAATAATTGCCTGATTATTTAAAGTTGAGTTAGACCTAGTTAATTAGCATTCTTCTTTTCCATATCATCAATCTTACATATGTAAAGTTATGATTTAGACCTATCTGGGATTACCTGTCCATCAGTATCCCTGATAACCAATAACACAGGAGAGGCCAAGTTGCTCATGCTTCTATACATGGTCTTCAAACTAAATCCGTCCCTTGCTGTACAGTAGACAAGGTTCCAGGGATAGGCAGTCACTCGCAGAGGGAGATGTGGAGTTAGCTGAGAGGGACCATATAAACAAGATCAGTTTTTCTCATCTCGCCCTGTAACAAGCTGTCTTTTCCTTTGATTATCTTTTCCTTCTCAGTTTGTTCAGCTTTGGAAAGATTTGACTAGACTCAGCAGATCTTTGCAGGCTGCAAATTATGAAACACATACCGGTAACTAAAAACAAGATTCCCTCATCCAGCTTCTGGATGCTGCCTAAGCAAAGTAAATACTCAATCTTTGCCAGAAACTACTTTAGGCCTACCAGAAACTTGGTATCAGAGAATAAAATGGTTGGATTTACACACCACCTAAATGATTGTTTAACCAAAGTTTATTGAATAAAACTCGATTTACACCCTAAGCCAGGGGTCTCCAACCTTGGCAACTTTAAGCCTGGTGGACTTCAACTCCCAGAATTCCCCAGCCATCTTTGCTTTGCTTTGCTGGCTGGGCAATTCTGGGAGTTGAAGT
>JANHZT010003880.1:351630-363236 GCA_032468215.1 Stegonotus admiraltiensis
GCCTTCCATCCTTTCTAAGGTAGGTAAAATGAGGACCCAGTTTGTGGGGGCAATAAGCTGACTTTGTATAAAATACACATAAGTATGAAGGCTATTGCTTAACGCATTGTAAGCCACCCTGAGTCTCCAGAGAAGGGCGGCAAATAAATAAATAAATAAGTAAGTAAGTAAGTAAGTACGTAAGTAAGTAAGTAAGTAAGTAAGTAAATAAATAAATAAATAAATAAAAAGTTCAGTGGGGCATCTATTGGCAGCAAGATAATACATGAAGCTGTTGAGAAGGAACTTATGTACCAAGAAAAGGAGATTTGTAAACTAATTTTAAATTACGGTATGTATTGTTATTGACTTGTTGAAATCTTGGTGATGAATAGGTATAAATTCAGCAGGATTATATATTTACTTGGTTATCATCTTGCTCTGGAGGTGACATTCTTAACTGTCATGGATTGCAGTCATTAATATACTCCCTTAGCTATCATTTATCTTGTTAGTAGCCATTATAGGAACATATGAGCATACTGCATAACGATCTCATTAGGTGAAAACCACTATATTAAACATTACACTCACCACTGGAAGTTAGTGGTAATTGGCAATTATAGCTGTATGTGTTGGCAATTTATTTTTTAAAAGGAAGTTTATATTGGTTTTTTAGTTAATATTACTTATAAATTAATGAACTATAACTGGATATTGGACTTGGGGAGACTCATATTCAAGAGCCATTTGACCATGGAGTTCATTGGTGACTTTGGGCTAGTGACTGTGACTGTTCGTGTATGTGTCTGTTTGCAAAGAGTCCTTTGTTACTTAGCTGGTTTTGGGTAATATTAGTTTTCATGACTGTGTATTATTATATAAATGTAACTGTTTTAATCTGATGGCTTCAATGCTTAATTCTTCTAGGATTAGTTTTACACTCTGCTGGAATTTTTAGAGGAACTTTGGAACAATAGACGTACTTTGCAACTATGTCTGGCAGAAGCAGAATGGCAATAATTACTGCTATTTATTCATAATTAACTAGTTAAACATAGTTAACTATTATGGATGTTGTGAACTAAACTAAATTGTCTTGACAACCATTCCTATACCTTAAGCATCATTTTACTTTAGACGTCTTCACTGTTTTGCATATATGAAAAGAGAAAAATAGAAGCTGTCTTATCCAATTGTCAGTCAGGACAGGTTCTTTTTAAATATATTTCTATGGGAAAGAAAAGCTTTTAATAAGGAGCTGAAAGAGAAAGGGCCTTCTTAGGTTTATGTAACATTAAGAAGTTTGTTTGCCTTTAACATCTTGAATTAAAACCGAAAACGTCACTTCAATGCACAAATGAAAAATAGAAATGTGGCAATTTGCTTGTTTGAAATCTCTGTATTAAGCTTAGCAGAAATATGTCTTCAGTAAGTCTGCAGCCAAAACTATTAACATAATAGTATATTTTAGATATTGTTCAGGGTGGGGTTTTTTTTGTGCTTATGATCTGAATACACATCCCTTAATGAAGAAACTACAAAGAATTTATTACAAAATGCTAGCCTCTAACATATTAGTGATTTCATACTATTCCCACAAAGCTTATGTTTACTATTAATATATATGTAGGTTGCATTTCCATTACTCCCATTAAGTGTCAGTTATGCTCCTTAACTATAAAGGTTTGTAAATTCTTATAGTAGGTGGTTGCTATTTTTCTCCTTTGTTAAGGAAGTGAAAAACATTGCTATGTTTTGCTACTTTGCACGAACTGAGCCAATTTAGAACAGAGAGATTTCCTTGAGAATTTTAATTACTATTGGTGAATTTCTTCTCCCTGAGTTAACATGCAGTGCTTGTGACCCTAATTTTATCTTTCCTGCATTACGTCACTCACACAAAGCTTGTTTCCTACTTCGTATGCTGAACTACATTTCCTAAAATAAGTTTTGTATTAAATCCTATCTGATATCACTGATAATAGTGAGAGGTATAGAACTGGTATGATTTAAAGAGTTGGACAGACAGTAAGGAGACTCAGGTTCTAGTCCATCTCAACTGTATAAATTCCCTGGATAGGTTTGGACCAGTTATTCTGTCTCAGCCAACCTACCTCATGAAGTTGTAGTTGTGGGCATAATGTGTAGGGATAATTAGGAGCCCTGGTGGCACAGTGGTTAAATGCAATATTGCAGACAAACTGCCCATGGCCAGGAGTTTGATCCTGATCGGGCTCAAGGTTGACTTAGCCTTCCATTCTTCCAAGATCAGTAAAATGAGGGCCCAGATTGTTGGGGGCAATATGCAAATAATGCTGACATTGTAAACTGCCCAGAGAGTGCTGTAAGCACAATGGGGCAGTATATAAGTCTAAATGCTATTGCTGTGATCCTGATATAAGCTGCCTTGTGTTCTTGAGGAAAGGTGATATACAAGCCTGGCTGATAAACAGGCAAACCAGTGTTCCTCTACCTTGGCAACTTTAAGATATGTGAACTTCAACTCCCAGAATTCCCCAACCAGCAAGCTACAAAGAAAAATTTAAGTTTCACCTCTACCTTTTTTACTTCAGTTCCCTCCAAATCTGAGAAATTTAGTCAGTCTCACTGGTATGTATAGTTAATGCATTGATTCTCGTGGGAAAACATATTTTTTGAAATCTTGGAGGAAATTAAACAACTTTGCGAAGCTTACTAGAAGGTGTGGACTTTAGTGATCACAGCTAATATACATTGTCACAGGAAAAAACTGGTTAGATGATTGGTGGGTGTTAGCAGTGTACAGCTGCCATTTTTATAAAAACAATTCTCTCTTCTATTTCAGAATTCTTTAAAGAAAAGGGGACGTTCTCTAGGGAAAACAGACAAGAAATCATCTGTCCAGGTACAATAATTCCAATAATTGGTATGCTACTGCAATAGAATATCCAGTGAATACTTAACTTCAAAGCTGTATTCTTTATCTTTGCAAAAAACCCAAATTGTTTTTTGTTTTGTTTTGTTTATATTTTAGGACGGTGTTCTGATTTTTTATCTTCATCTTGCATTTCAATGACAGAATAACATATTTTGTATGCAGAAAGGTCCCATTTTTAATCACTGGTATTTCAAGTAAATCTGGCCTCTGATAAGGAGAGTCAAGGAATTTTGTTGACTTAATGCAATAGATATTTAGAATGGAAATTCCATTAAATGCTAACTTAGCCATTGTTGCCAAAGCAATAAGTGTATGTTGTAGAGCCCTCGTTTAATATAGGCACAGATGTACACTTACTAATGCCCTAACATGACCATCTGCTTTAGCACACACTATTTATCAACTGCAGCATGTACTGTAAATAATTTTCACTTGCTAACAAATGAAAAGACTATCACCTATATGTTGTTGATATAGCTGATACTACTCTGTTTCCCTGAAAATAAGACATCCCCTGATAATAAGTCCAATCGGGCTTTTGAGCACATGCGCTAAAATAAGCCTCCCCCGAAAATGAGCCCTCCCTGAAAATATTTAAATGCAGAACTGGAAATCAGGTAAGACAGTAAGAGGACCCCATCTTGCTCCACATGCCCCAAAATAATAAGACCTCCCCAAAAATAAAGCCAAGCGCTTATTTCGGGGTTCAAAAAAATATAAGACGGGTCTTATTTTTGGGAAAACACGGTAGATTGCAAAGGAACAAAGCTTATGTTGAAATTATGGGGCAATAATACTTTTTGCTTTTGTTTCATTGCTATTTAAAAGCAGCCCAACCACATCTTTTAATAGAATGTAGGTTTGATGCTCTTAGTGTTAATGTTTACATGCTCTGCATGGCATTGACTGACCATGAATAGCTCTGCAATATCAGGAATATATTGTTCAAATCCTCCATGAACAATTGTATCACCAGAAAGATGCAGTGATACAAAGGAAGTAGGATTCCAGTTCATTGCATTGAGCTGGACTAATTTTTAAATTGAGTTTATACTCTCTCCCTAAGGCCAAAATTGATGTTCTATTCTGGTTGCAATCCTTCGTTTGATCAATAGCTGGAAAAACAAAGATGTTTCTGTTGAAACTGAGATATCTTCATGATTTAGGGCAGTTACGTAATTTTGCATTATACCCATGTATTGACCAGAGAACCAGAAAAAACAGATGTGTCCTTTGTAGGCTAGAATAGACTGGGATAGCAGTAATTTTAGAATAACCTATATTACGCTTCAGTTACCAAGATTACATTAACGAGACTGGAATCATTTTGTTTTGCATTCCCAGTGTTCTCGCTCTGAGTTTACATTGCTGGTCTCTTGAATGTTAAATGAAATTAAAATGACCCTTTTAGGAAAATACAAGAATTTTTGGTGAGAGAGTCCTTGATTCTCATCTATATGATGGCTTAGAAGGTATAAACCATGGATAATACAGCTAAATTTGAGCAGTCCTCTCTTATGGCCAGAAGGATAGATTCTGATCTTTGACTATAGAATGGAAATTTGAATAACGTGTACAACGGAACTCAGTTAAAATGCTCTGTGCAATTTTCTTAATTTCTAAAGTGATGTTTACTCTATTTTTAAAATCAGGGCTCAAGAGATTGAACATTTGAATATCTATAGAATGATTAAGTAGATATATGAATATAAGAACAGGGAGATTAGGACCAATTGAAAGAAATGTAAAGTTATGCCTTATAGAAGTATTGTCCTTAACTGATTTATTGTACACTTTTTTTCTATGGTATAGTTTTACTATTGTTTGGGATTTTTTAAAATGTAAGTTACCATGGGTTATACATTTATCTAGAATAATATAAGCTTTGAATAAACAATGCTGTCAAAAGAAAAAAGTAATATATTCCCCAAACACATTTTACTTCAAGCTCAAATAAGGTTGAAGCCTGATTCTGCATACTGCTGGGTCTTTGATTTTTTAATAACCTTGGTAAGAGTTTCCAAATGTCCTATTACAGCATATTTCAAATTGGATCCATATTCAGAAGAATATGTGTTACTTTTATAGGGGAACTGAATACGCTGATTGAGCACAGTTGATGTCAGCTAGTGATTTATTCCCCAAGCTAAATCCGTTATCATCTAAATTTACTGTACGTAGATTGAAGTGCTGGTTGCATGATTTTCAGCATGATTTGGTGCGCACAGCCATCCCTGGCTGATCTATAAAGTCAAATTGGGTTGCTCTGAGATCCTGGAAAGTTATGGTGTGGCAGTAGGAAAAAATGTCCTGGAAGAAGGAAGTATTGAGCCATTTCCATATTGCTACCAAACAAACTACATGAATGTGGCCACAAATTTATCATGGCAGATTATCTGGACTCTTCAGTTATAATCCAGACTGGAATATGGGACAGAAATAGCATTGATTGTCCCTTTAGATGAATTCTGCATGGGTATGATGGGATAGTGCCGTGATGGTGAACCTATGGCACGGGTGCCACAGGTGGCACATGGAGCCATATTGGTGGGCACATGAGCTCAGCTCCGGCACACATGCGTGCGCCAGCCACTTGATTTCTGGGTCTTCTGGGCCCACCAGAAGTCAGGAAACATGCTGTTTCCAGCCTCTGGAGGCCTTCTGAGGGGTAGGGAAGACTGTGTTTGCTCTCCCCAGGCTCCTAGAAAGGCTCTGGAGCCTGGGGAGAGCGAAAAATGGGCCTACCGGGCCCACGTGCATCGCGTGCCAAAAGCAGGGGGAGCATGGGGGTGGGGTGGGGTACAGAGAATTATGGATATGGGCACACATGCGTGTGACCCCTCCGCGCTCCCACCGCTTTCGGCACGCGATGGCAAAAAGGTTAGCCATCACTGGGATAGTGCATCCAACCTTGCCCTACTTGACCTCTCAGTGGCTTTTGATGCCACTGACCATTGTGCCCTTCTGGATTGGCTCAGAGAGGGTTGGGGATAGGTGGCATAGTATTGTACTGGTTTATTTCTTTCCTTTAGGCTCAATTCTAGTCAGTAATAATTGGGAAGGAGAGGAGAAGTTTCACCTGTAGCCAATGTGTGCTGCCCCAGTGATCAGTGCTTTCTCTTCTCCTTTTCAACATCTGCATGAGGTCACCACATAGGGTAGAGGTATCATCAGTATACTGATGATGCCCAATTATATATTTCTAACCCTGGTGAATCAAACAATGCCATGAACATCTTATCTTAATGCCTGGAGGCTGTAAATGTCTGGATGGGCAAAAGAAACAGCTTTAGCTGAACCCCGGCAAGATTGACTAGCTTTGTGTTTGGGGACTTCCAGGAATATACAGTCTTCGGTGCTGGGTGGGATTGCATGACCTCAGGGCAGACCCAGTGCACAATCTTGGGATCCTCCTAGGCTTATGATTCTTGTCCCATGACCAGAGGGGGCAGCTGTGGCTAGGAGGGCCTTTGCATAGCTTTGTCTTGTGTGCCAGTTATGCCTGTTCCTGGATTAGTAGGCCCTGCTTATAGTCACTCACGCTGTAATCACTTCTAGACTGATTACTGCAATGTGCTCTACATGGGGCGTCCCTTGAACAGTATTTGGAAGTTTCATATGACGCAGCCCCCAAAGATTGCACCATTTAAATTTGACACATTCAGGTTGTTTTCTTAGCAAGGAGTATGTTAACATCTATTTTATTTTTTAACAATCCCAAACCCCAAAATTGGTGGGGGAAAGACCCCTTCCCAGTTGATGTTACGTCATCACAGTATCAACTATGTTCCCCAGAGGTCAGACATTAAGCATATCAAAATGCATTTCCCAGGTGGAAAAAAAGCTAATTCCCCTGATTAACTCCAATACATTAGCCTGATTCCGGAAGGTAGCTCAATGTTTCATTTCAGTATTAAAAAGACTCCATTGGAATTGGGAACTAATAAATTCAAATAAATAAATGAAGAGCAACAAACTGAGGAGAGTAGCTTTGTGTCTTTTTGCTGAAATCTCTTGATATTTGAACTCTTTAAAGAGATATCCAGCATTTGAAAAATCAGACCCAGAAGCAAAGATCTGCTGGAGGCAGATGGCATTTGTTGAACACAGTTTTTAGGATATGCTCATAATTCCAAGGAAACATAACTACTGGATTGCCTCAAAGGATAAAAGGAAGAGTTTTTTGATCTTTACTGAATTTCTGTTCCTCCCTCCTCCAATTTATGCTATGTTTGAATCTGGTGCAATAGAATTTTTGTAACGATAATGTAACAATACAGTACATTTTAAGAATTGAAGAACAGTTGCTTTTTTCAATTCTGGCTGATGCAACTTTAAGATGTCAGTTGTAACTGAATGCTCATAGTGTATTGGACATCTGGAAAGAAGGTTTCGATGCTTACTGGAGACATTCTTTTCTTCTGAGGATTTTCTTAGAGCTTTCATTCCATGAGTTATGTAGGCAGGAAATGAACTAATTTTATAACGGTCTAACAGTCACTTTTAATGAGATAATGTTCCTCAAGGGAAAATGAAAATGTTATCCAAGAGGAATGGATTTGTTTAGGTTTTATGAAAACTTCCAGTTCTCAAACAGCAACCCCAACTTTCATTTTTCAGTATAATATCAATATCAATATAATAAATTATTGATAGTAGGTCAGTGTTTATCGTACTGCCACAAAAGAGCAATTGTCTTTCTAATATACAGTGATTTGTTAAAAGTACCATTTTCTTTTGGTAATGCTTGCACCATTTCTTTTTTGATCCTAGGAAGACAATGCAGATCTCAAATGTCAGTTGCATTTTGCTAAGGAGGAATCTGCTCTAATGTGTAAAAAGCTATCCAAGTTAGCCAAAGAGAATGACAGTATGAAGGATGAGCTGACAAAATACCAGTCCTTGTATGGGGACCTGGAAAGCTCTCTCTCCATAGAAGAGTTGGCTGACTCACCTCACTCTAGAGAAGCCGAACTAAAGGTCCACTTGAAACTTGTTGAAGAAGAAGCCAATATTCTGAGCCGTAGAATAGTGGAGCTTGAGGTTGAAAATCGAGGCTTGAGGGCAGAGATGGATGACATGAAGGGGCAGGGAGATAAAGACCTTTTGGGACAAGATATCCAGTTGGCTTTCTCCATGACAAACAATGGAGACTCTGTGGAGAGTGTGGCAGAACTCAGGCGGCACTTGCAGTTTGTGGAAGAAGAGGCAGACCTGTTGAGACGTTCATTGATGGAGCTGGAGGAACAGAATAAGCTCCTCATGAATGAGCTCAATAAGTACAAGTCAGATCATGATCTGGATATCACTTTATCTGAGGACAGCTGTTCAGTGATCAGTGAGACTTCTCAAGAAGAACTGGCCACTGCCAAGGTCCAAATCAGTGAGCTTAGTGGCAAAGTTAAGAAACTACAGTATGAGAACCGTGTGCTACTCTCCAACTTGCAACGTTGTGACCTTGCCTCTTGCCATACCACCCGGCCCATGCTGGAGACAGATGCTGAAGCTGGTGATTCTGCCTTGTGCATCCCAACCTCACTTTGGAAAGAAATTCCTAATGGGGGAGAAAATGATGCAAAGGAGAAAATACCTAGCAATGGCTTCAGCAAAACTCACGAAAGCAGCCCCAACCAGCTTTTCAAATGTAAAGACTTTGAGACCCTCCTTGACATCCGAGATCAGGCTGCTCTTGTCAGCAAAGCTATTGATGTCCTGATTTCTGATGCCAATGGCTTTACCTCTAACCTCAAACTTTGCATGGACAATGACTGTGCACAGTTAGTTCTGAGTGAGGCAATGGACAATGAGAATACTACAGACTCTAAGCTGATCAATGCTATTTTGATGCGGCTTGGAGTCCTGCAACAGGAGCTAAACACCTTTATGAAAAAAGTGGACCATATTGGTGGCTGCTTGAAAGATCAGCAGGATTCCCTACCGGGTTCCAGCTCCCAGGACTCCACCAAAGAAGCTCTACGAAAAAGTCATGGTGCTGAATTCCAGGTGAGGGTTTCTCTGAGTTGTTGACAGTGACTCCCTTGCAGTTATGATTGCTTTATTTGCTGTACAGTACTGTTTTTTCTTGCCTTAACCAACCAGAACCTGACCCTGTTAATGTAACTTCCTTTTTCTACTTTCTCAGAGTGAAATGACAAACTAACAACTAGTTCACTGCATGGAACTGAGGCCACTAACAAGATAGGACTCTGGTTTAGCAGAGTGTGCATGGGACAGGAGATTGCCTAGACAAATGCATAATATATTGTAACCCCACCCAAATCTAGTTCATATGTAGGGCAGAAAAAATGAAATCATAATCCTGCCAGAAAAGGATTACATTACAAGATAATCAAGATCATGTGCCATGACCTTTCCAAATCATTTCCACATATTGATAGATTTGCCATGGAATGGAATAGTACCCATTTAAAGTAATTCTCCAAAGTCAATTCAGTAAGAGAAAGGACTAGCTTCCAAGGTTTTTGTGTGACACTTAATTTTGGAGAGGTTTACTGAGATAACTTTGCCATATAGTGAATATAATTTGAGTATTTGTCAGATGCATGCATTTTCCCTGTTTAGAATGGAGGGATGGAAGTATGATTGAAACTTCACCTCTGCAGACAAACTGTGTGTTTGTCTTGACTAAGACAATGCTTAGGAAAATTGAGTCTTGCAAACCAGACCCTGGTGTAGCAAGAGAAAATGTAGTGACCCAAGCTGGATATGAAATGCCTTGGCTCTTGTGGGAAATGGTTTGGGAGAATGGCTGGATTGCAACCTCCTGCAGCACACTCCAAATTTTCAGAGTTCTATTTTTGTGCATGCACTGGCCCCCTCCGTTATTCCAGCTAGCCACACCCTCACCCCTAGCACTGCATGGCACCATAACTGGTGTTTGCACATTTTTTCCCTCTCTCTCTTTTTCCCCTCCCCAAACAATCCAGCCCACGTGTCTGCTCATTTTGTGTCTCCTTTTATTTTCCACTTTATCTTCTGCCACAGTAGTGAAGCTCCTCTTCCTCTTCATCCTTTTTGTTGTCTTGTAGCTCTCTTTATTGTTCCTGAGACCCATTTGTTTTGTTTTTGTTCTTTCTTTTCTTTTCTATTCTTTTGGTTTGTTCTCATTAACTTGCCCATGCATGCAGCAGTCTGACTTTAGGGAGGCCCCAGACTGGGATGTCGGGGAGAGCAGGCCCTCTGATCTGTATCGCAGTAGCAGCAGCAACACTGCCACCATCAATTCAGAAGCCAACATGGGACTTGACCGGAGCTACAAGACATACCAACGAGAAGAGAAGGATTCTTACGTGTCTGAGGTATGTGCCAATGTTCCTAGAGGAAGAGAGGATGGCTGGCTGGGGACTCTGGAAAGAGTTACTTGGCTGGGAAAATATCAGTTAATTATATATTGGGGGGGGGGGGATAAAGGTAATGTTCTCATTCATCCACCTTTGCATTTTCATTTCTGCTAAACCTTTGGGAAAAGCCAAATTGGAATATGTAGATACTAACATGTCAGAGATCTCCGTAATCAGCAGCATGTTCAGTTGACTAATAACAAAATGATTCAATCTGGTGTCCATCCTATTTGATGGGTGGCGTCACTTTGTTGGCTACAGATCATGGTGTTTGAGCCAGCATAACATATTGGGAAAGCACCATTCTGAGGAAAAATGAAGTATAAAATAGAAAGGATTTGAAGGAAGATTTGCTGGCTTCTTGTGCAAGATTGCAATTTGGAAGTTTTCAGTTGCAGGATTACAATATGCAGTAAACTGAGCCCATGGGGCCATTGCAGACAGCTTTTCCAGGATTCTTCCTTTTATGTTACTTTCTAGAGTTCTCATATGTAGCAACTGTTACATTAAAGCATGTACACAGACAACTCACTGCAAAGGACAAGTCTTGGATTTGTGCACAAAGATACACAAAATGCAAATGTTGCTCCCACTATATACAGGTGTTGTTGTTTTTTTGCTATTTTCTCCCAATTAGCATAGAGTTATTGGGGTTAAGTTGAATACATAATAACAAAATGGTTCAATTTTGGGTTTGTCATGATACCTGGTCTGACTATTGGCTGTTATATTATTCTTGCAGATCAAGGAACTGCAACTAGTTCTTTCCGAAGCTAATGAGAGTTTGAGGGGCTTACAGGAACAACTTTCCCAAGAAAGGCAGCTGAGGAAAGAGGAAGCTGAGAACTTCACACAGAAAGTCTGCCAGGTTAGTGGGATTTGTTTGGAGTCATCTTCTGGGATGCAAGAAAGGCTTGCAGCAAACATATAAGAGAGCACTGGTGCAAACTTATCCCTTGTGCTGCTTCAGCCATTTTGCAGTTGGATGCAAGCACAGAATAATTCTATTCTGCTGCTCTGGTTGCCAACAAACAAGCAAATGCTTTTAGTTGGTGTCTCTGTATGTTGAAAATGTATCGCCATGAATCAGTATATAGCAAGTGTACAGTGATACTTACCTACTTGGTGTTTGGTGACTCTCAGGGGTTAACCAGAATTTGTGGAATGAACTGTAAATGCTTCCAAACAGGTAGACTGATGTCTGAAACCTTTGGTTATTTCTTTCTCCCAAACCAGCATTATTCTGAACAACATTGCCCAGAATATTTTAATACCCTGTTTTCCCCAAAATAAGACATCCCCTGATAATAAGCCCAATCAGGCTTTTGAGTGCATGGCAATAAGGC
>JANHZT010003880.1:375185-389120 GCA_032468215.1 Stegonotus admiraltiensis
AGAGAGAGAGAGAGAGAGAGAGAGAGATAAGCTGTAATCATAGGCTGGAAATAAAGGGTAGGTAATGATCACATCCAGAGATGTGAACTTTCTAATGTATTTTGACTAGATTTCCAGCACTAGACAGATCTTAGTATGATCCAACAAGCATGCAAAGTTTAAGATTCTTTCTAAGAAACAGATAACATTTTGACAATTCTGGATTTCTGGTTTATACTTCCATTACTCATGTAAGCATCCTGTGTCTTAGAACTCTTTTTTGACTATTTAAAGGCAAACAAGTAAATTTTAAATTGACATAGAGAACTGATACGACTCTTACTTTATCTGAGTTTCTCTACACCTGACACAAGATCATAATAGCACAGTTGATAAAAGCTTCTTTTATGTTTTTTCAGACCCTCAATGAGAAAATCACTGACAAAGAGACAGCTTCTGAAATTGATATCAAAGGAAGTAATTTAAAAAGGTAGGATAACTGTTGACAGATGACCAGTCTATTTTCAGTGGACATTCACATTTCATATTCAAAAGCATATTTTAGACTGAAGATATAGCATTTTTATTATTTTCTATGCACATAAAAATCTCTGTCTTACTATGACACCATCGGTGATTTGTATATTAGCATAAAATTGAGAATATCATTTTTGTGATAAAAAGCAAGTGGCATGTTACCAGGTTTTTTTGGACCAATAACCCAGAGCATACTGCTGCTTTTATTCTACTCCCATGCTGAAAATGTCATTTTGATGATGGCACTGTTTTTAAATACAGAATTATTAATATAAGCACTGAGTTTTCTCATTGGCAAAATAGAATAAGGCATGAGAAATTGAATCAGGCCTGCAAATTCCACCTACTTTGTATCCATTCTCACAATAACACTTATTTTTGCTGCATCCTTAGATGTGTTAAAAGAGTAATTGGAAAATGACAGGGGATACTGACAGAACTGACAAAGGGAAAAAAGTAGATACCTCTTAGGTAGGACCCATAAAGTTCTTGGTCCAAAAGTTAGGTTGTTACTCATTGCTTTCTCTTGTCTATCTAGGACAAAGTCAGTTTCCTCCATGTCTGAATTTGAAAGTTTGCTTGACTGCTCTCCTTATCTTCCTGGCAAAAGCAGCACTGTGATCATAGACAATACCCATAACAGAAAAGGATCTCCAACTACACAGAAGTTGCCAGATCCTGCTGGAATCACTCCTGAGAACTTTGCTTGTGTGAACAGTAAGCAGCCTACACCTGAGAGCCTGGCCTCAGAGAAGCTGGATGCTTCCCCTTGTGAATGCATTCAGACAAATGACTTACCTATATTGGAACAGACCCAGAAACAAATGCAGAGGAGCTATACGGCTCCAGACAAGACTGGGATCCGCATATACTATAGCCCACCTGTCGTTCGCAGGTTGGAAGCGCCTCTAGTGCACAACAGAGAGGAGAAGATCATGGTTGAGCCTGGTTTCCTATTCACAATGGCTAAACCCAAGGAGGAGTCAGACAGTTCAGAAAACATGTATAGTCGGTGGTTGTGTAACTTCTCCAAGCAGCATCGGGAATTACTTGATGGTAGCCCTGTTAGTGAGAAAGCTGTAACTCCAGTGTCCAAATTCCCACCATCTCTGCATGGCCTTGAAATTTCTGGCAACATGAGTGATGACATGAAGGAAATCACCAACTGTGTTCGTCAGGCTATTCGTTCTAGTTCCCTAGAAAGAAAGGTTAAGAGCACCTCTAGCCAGACAGTAGGATTGGCCAATGTTGGTACCCAGACTATACAGACGGTCAGTATTGGTTTGCAGACAGACATACCCAGAGGAAGCATCCACAGTAGTAAGAGCTGGTCTCCACGAAGCTCCTCCCTTGTGTCAGTGCGCAGCAAGCAGATTTCAACATCTCTGGACAAAGTCCATTCCAGGATTGAACGGCCCTGTTGCTCTCCCAAATATGGTTCTCCGAAACTCCAAAGAAGATCATCATCTAAGCTGGATAATTCCAAGGATCGAAGCTTGTGGAACCTCCATCAGAGTAAGCAAAATGGCTCAGCCTGGGCTCGGTCCACCACTACTAGAGACAGTCCAGTTCTAAGCAATATTAATGATGGCTTGTCTAGCTTATTCAATGTTGTGGAGCATTCTGGGAGCACAGAGTCAATATGGAAGCCAGGATGCCAGGAAATTAAAGCCAAGCCAGAAGCACCTAAATATGGCATAGTGCAAGAGTTTTTCCGGAATGTGTGTGGTAGAACTCAAAGTCCCACTTTGGTTCCTGACAAGAAAGACCCAGTTGGAGGGGAAAACAGTAACAAGAAGCCAGAACCTTCCACAGCAATGCTGCAGCTTTTGGAAAACACCTCCAAAAAAGCTACAAAGCAGAACTGCAACGAGGAACCAAAACTGTCCACACTAAGCCAAGGTGGCAAGGACAGAACCTTAAAGGAGACTGATGCTGTTTCTGCTACTATTGCCAACGAGGTAATATTAATTACAAGATATTAGATATATCCCTTAATAGCAGAAGCAGATATATCCCTTAATAGCAGAAGCAGAAGCATGTGAGTTTCTAGCCCCCCCCCCAAATGAATTAAAGTATAGCATAGGACATCTACTAAAAATGTGAAGGCCAAAATACAAAAATGTCAATGACTTTCATAATGTTTGGTATGGACCACAAGGTAGTTAAAAATGTTCAGATCAATCTAGCAATCATATTTGCCTAGGAGGCTCATGGAAGATATTTATTCTAACTGCATGAAACCAAGGAATGTATTAATATGTGCCTTTGGCACTTGACTTTTTTCCAGATCAGGATTCATTTATAGTCTAGACATTGATTTCAATAGCTACTCCTCTTCTTCTTTCATACAATGTTTGTTTTGGGAATGAAGTTATAGGCAACTGATTTTTAATAACCTGAAGTAAAGCTAACTAGATATCAGGACATATGTAAAATAGAAGTTGGGCATACATTGCGCGCTTAATTATCTTTTATATATTCCATTTCATTTGTTCAGAATAATTGAAGTATACAAATCTTTGACAAATAGATCTAATTTCATACTGGATATATGTGATGAGATAAGAATATTGTAGTAAGCCTTACTCTTTCCAGTTTTTTCCTGTTTCTCCTCTGAGCTTCCTTGCTATATCTATCAATTTTTCTAGCTGGGCAGCCCCACAGAATGTCTCGGTAGTGCATTAATTTCTCTCTCTTGGGACACTGCTACTCTCTGTTTTGCTTTGGGGTTGCCTTTATTTCCTCCCAGCCTCTCCTGGACTATCTCTTAGATTAGATACTAACTAATATCTAATTGGTACTAGTTTAGATATTGTCTACTATCAGTTGGCTTACATGTATAACCCCAGCAACTCAACAGTAAGAAGAAGGTGGTTTCTAAAGAGCAAAACTGGAAATTAGCCAACAATAAAATTTAACACGAAACAAGCAAATTTTTAGCCTATAGTAAAGATTATACAGAATAGAATGAAAATAGGAAAAGTATCTGGCACTATAAACATCAACTTCAGCACAAACTATGCACACACACACACACACACACACACACACACACACACCCCTTGGCTTGTCACTCTTTGAGTTAATATCTTCCTTCATAAATTATTTTAATGAAAAATGAATGCTTAGTTATAGCTGACAACTTTTTTCACTGGACAGTTCTATCTCTTTCTTTTGCCAAGAAAAGGGAAACTAATGGCTATAAGTAGTTGAGTACAACAGGCCTTTATGCACAGACTCCTGCATAAAGGAGTTTACTGATATGGGTAACGTGAAGATTCCTGATCTTAACCACCATCTCAAGTCTTCATTTGAACCTGTTCTTTTTCACTCACTGTTTTCCCCTCCCCCCTCTTTATAGGATATTGCTTGTGATTGCAGCTCTCAGTCGTTGACTTCCTGTTTTTCTCGGTCATCGCGTTCAACTATCCGACATTCCCCTTCTAAGTGCAAATTGCATCCCTCTGATGGCAGCCGGGTGGAGGAGAAAATAGGGCCCTCAAGTGAGTGAGAGGACTGCAACTGATGATGGAAGAACAACTCTGCCATGAAGCTACCAATGTCTTCGGCAGTTCTAGGACTGGCTGTTCCTGAGCCAGCCACAGCTAAGGAATAACGCTCTTTCACGGTTGGAGCAATATCTTCTACCTTCTTGTAGCTCATTGAGGAGATCTGCAATACAGAACCTACATGGCATAGTCAGGGACAGAATGAAAGCCTCTCTGAGTTATGGGCTCTTGTCCTTGGAAACCTTTCTATTCCTACCTGCCCGCTCACAACAAGAATTTGAGCAGTGAGAGCTGAATGCTGTGCTGTGGTTCATGATGTTGGATGTTTGTGTGCCTGCGAGCGAGTTCTATTTCCCAATTCAAGGGGATGCCTTTTTTCATTTGGGAACGGCATTATGGGAAAAGCCATTGGGGAATATTAGGATCTGGTGTATTGTGCTGACTGGCCTGCCTGCTTATTCTGTAGGAAAGAAGGCACCAGAGATTAAGAGGTGCTGATTTCAAGAATCAGATGTTTAGAGAGAGAGAAACAGAGCAGACTGAGGAGAGGCTTTGCTTAGGAATTCTGCTATAATATCAGGTTGAATAAGCAAGCTGAACACAGATCAATTCTGTTTTGTCATTATATCAGGATGGATAGCTTTCCTCAGGCATGATCAGCCTACAACACTATTAAGCCTCACATCCAGCCTGCTAAATACTGGCCAATTTTAATCTATTGTAGTGGCACCAGTAATCACACCAGGTCTCAGTAAAAAAAAAAGGGTGTGTGTGTGTGTGGTGGTGGGGGAAGAGGGTCAGTATTTTATTGTCCACTTTTAGCAATCTGCAGTAAGCACCAGCACCAGGGAAAAAATGGCACACCTTGCTTTCCTGGCCCTGTGCATCAGACTTCCTGTGATAACTGAAAACAGAGCTGGATTTTCTTATCTTTAGGTAGCAGGTATCTTCTTTCTAGTTTAGAACAAGTATTGGCCACCGTTTCTGTGCTTGAATGGCCAGAGTATGGGTACATCTAGGAAATTTAAAACCATGAAATGCTGAAACCTTCGTGTCTCCACACTGCCTTATTTCCCTAATGCAGATGATGGTGCTATAGTTCTTAAGAGAAATTATTTCAATCTTTTTCTTATAAAAATGCCAGTATCTTTGTGATCCACAGACTTCTGTGTTTTAGGCATGGGTATGAAATGACAAAATGCAGAGCTGAATAAGCACAGGCCTGATAAAACATTCCAGATTCTTGGGAAGATTGTGTGCAGCTGTTCACCTTAGGACAGGACATCTCACAGTCGTCCCACCTATCACTCCCTTCACTAAACAACCTACTGCCTAGCAGATCCTTACATTCCTTTTCTGCAGAGAGTTAAGACAGAAGGGGAAATAGTACTCCAACTGAATTTGTAGCACAGTCCTGTTAATGCAGGCTCTTGTAAGTCTCCTTTAGGGTCCCTAAAACAAAAGGAAATCACTTGGTGACCTCAGTACAGGTAGTTCTTGGTTAACAACTGTAATTGGGATTGGAATCTCTATTGCTAAGCAGTGTGCTGTAAAGCGCAACATCACATGACAGTGCTGCTTAGCAACAGCAGTTCTCGCCATCCCTAGTTACCATTGTTAAGCAAGGATCTCATGTGATCACAGCTTCCAACTTCCCACTGGCTTCCCCATTGACTTTGCTTGTGGGAAGCAGGAAAGGAAGTCTGCAAATCATGACCATGTCAATGGATAAAACTTGCAATGGCAGAAATCTGGGCAGAATAAAGACTGCACAGCATACCTTATGGATTCTCTTTAGCCTCTTTATTAATAGTTCTGCTCCAAATAGTTTGACTGGAGGAGGTTAGGGGTGTTAGAATGGAGGGGTTGGCAACATGAGCTGTTGTGGCTGAAGGTGGGAAGCCACACAATTCTTTTAAATAAATACATTTTAAATAAGTAAGCAACTTAAGCTGCTCCCTAAGTGCCTCTCCCATCAGGACCCATTGTGGGAATGTCATCAGCCAGTGCAACCAGCTCATTTTCAAACCCTTCTGCTGGCTCCCCACCCACCCAAAATTGGTCTTACTATGTTCCACTTTCAGAGAGTTAGCCTACAGTAGGGTAGATGAATCCTGATTACTTTTGCATAATTTCTGTCTAGTATTCCAAATATCCTGCATATAGAAAGCTGTAGGTCAGTGGCAAATTTAGAATAAAACTCTCTTGACAGCTATTGCAAATAATGGAACTTTGATTTGAAACAGTTTTCTAAATGTGCTGTAATCCCCAATTGCTTTCACATGAAAAAGGACACATTTGCTCATTTCTTACAAAACTGTTCCTGAATAAAGATGTAGTCAAACCATGATTGGTTAGCCTACGGGGCGGGGGGGGGGGGGACGGGACAATTTTTCCTGGCTTTTCACATTACTAATTAAGATGGGAAATCTAAAACTAAGTTGCCTTTCAAAATCCTTGCAAACACTTTCTAATGATCTTCTTCTAGAAGTTGTACAAATTTTGAAAGATTTTCAGTACATTGCTTCATTTATATCTTGCACTTCATGTTTTTAATTTTTATTTCTCACTACTGTGAACAAATACTTTTGTCATTTGCATGACAAGATTCAGGAGTTTTTAGTCCAGTTCACTGTCAAAATAATTAGAACTATAGGAATTAAATGCCTCTATCATCTTGTTATTAATGGGTTGCTTTGAGTGGGAGCGTGTCTGGTGAATGTTTACAGTCATACAAACCCACTCTAAATTCTTTTGCAATTTAGCCTGGATTTTGCAAGGTATAAATGATGCTGAACATATTTATTTATTTTACCTAATTTATTCTCAAGTAGAACCCCAAGGGGAGGGTTATGTATTGGACAGTAGGACCTCTTTCTTAGCCCTTGGAGAACTCTGCTGAGCCAATCTTCTGTCACCTCAGAGTTTCCAGGATCACCCACTCCATTATCCACATCTTTCAAGCATGTCTTCACTTCCCCAAAGGCTAAAAGTCTACTGCACTGAACATCCATTTCAGCTGTAACCTTCATAGGAATACCAGACCACAGTCCAAATACAGAGAATGATGGAGATTGTTTCATCAGCTGTTTGCCCCATTTTGCATTTCTCTCTGAGAAGCAGTCCCCTATTTTACATCAGGTAGCATGAATCTTGACTTCAAGCAGAAAAGTGAAATTAACTTGGTTAATCTGTTTCTAGGTGATACCTTTATTATTCCAGGAGTCTGGGTATGGCTTGGTCAGACTCTTTGAAAAGAAGCAGAAGAAAAAAATAAGCTATAACCAATCAGATTTGTTTCATCCCCCCCCGCATTCCCCCCCCATTATCTGTCTTTAAACAGATATTAATCCTGACATTTATTTGGTATTTAAAAGTAACTATAATCATGCTTTCTAATTGAACAGGTCATGTTCTGGACAGTACTACAGCCGAGGAATCCCTTATAACACTGAAAGAGTTTCTTTAAATAATGGCATATTCTGAATTTACATTAGGGTTGATGAACCAGATAGAAGATAAAACAAATATACCTATTTAATTATGGATTTTCAGGTGTAGAACAGGTAGCCGCAATCTTGCACATCAGTGCATAAACTCACCTTTTTTCTCAGGGAAGGCAACCAACTCCTAATATCAAAGTGGGAGATTCTTTCAAAATATTAGAAAGGGTATTGAGGGGAATCCAAATAAAAGTAACACTGCCAAACGCCTTTAGGTATCTCCGGATAAAAGTCAGTGTTATTTGCAAAGGATGCCTCAAGTCATTGCCAGTTAAACAGTAGTGAGGCTCATGGGCATCATTTGGGGGAGGGGGGGTCAAAGAAGGGGCAAGGGATTAAACTGCAAACATTGCAAACTAACATATTTTCATCAGACGTTGGGCTGCAAGCATCATCCCAGTGGAATTTGCATCAATTGTGGCTTGCTAAAACTGTTGCTAGTAAGCATGTAACGCTCCCTAGGGAAAGGGAAACCACCAGCATTATGTTGCTTACACTCTTATAGAGTCAGTTCCTGTTTTACCTTAATTGCATTCAAGTGCAAAATAATGTGACGTTTTCTGTATTTAACGTAAAACATTAATAGCTTGGGATATCCTTGGATGAGTTTTTATTGAGTACGAGACAGCAAAACTGGAATAATGGGCAGCTATTGAAGGATAGTGGGCCAAAACGTAGGGAACTGCATCAGAGAAGAACTTCAAGTATATGATCCTATATTCTCCGATCACATGAGACTCAGTATATTGGTATTCAAGTCTTGAGGGCTACAGGCTCACAGCTCAGCCTCATTAGCTTTAATACCAGTGAACAGTGATCTCCTGTACCTAGGTAGCTGAGGAAAATTCTTTGGCAGGTCAGCAAGTTCCATGCAAATCTCACACCTATGGCCTTGTTCTTTATCTACGCCCAGTTGAGGGTGTATTCCAATTGCTACTAGGAATCTAGTGGCTTTTGACACCCTAGGCTGCGCCATCTTCACCAAGCGCCTACTGTTCCAGGAAAACAAAGATACTGTCCACCTAGCTCTTAATGTTTTTATCCACATACAGTATTGGATAGAGGCTGGGCCTGTTTTCACATGAAATACAGCACACAAAGCAGACACTAGCAACTAACCAATAACAACCCAGCCTGGATAGGTTTTCTAGGGCAGCCTCTTTCTCTTTGCTGCATGAGTTTGTAAATCGGGGTGGGCAAGGGATGGAATTTACAATGATTGCTAACTTGTGGTGTAAATACTTCCTTTTGGGGGGTGGTTTTTAGTATTTTCATTGGGAACCCCTTCCTTTTTTACTTCTACTTTGGGGGTTGTTTTCTCTGTTTTTGTTTTCATTTTTTATCAATGCCTTTTAATTATTTGTAAATTTTAAAAGTTTGTCTTATTTTGTAAATAATTGTTCTGAATATTTCTGAGTATGGAATTAATGGAAACTGGGACATTTTTGTCATTTACAAGTAACAACCCTGTGCCTCAGACAAGATTTGTTTAGCATCCCTTTTGCCAATAAAGTCTGAATCACCAAGACGTCTTGATGCTTATTCCAGTTGCATGTTGCCTTAGCAGAGTTGATGGAAACCTGGTGACCAAAGGCACCCAAAGATATGAACAGTGTGCCACCCAAAGGTTTTCATGCAATGCCCTTGTTATTCCCTGATTTGGAAAAAGAAATTTCAGCAAAATCTGTACTGCATCTGCACATGATAGCCATTCTATCCCACTGTCCTATCAAAATTGCATGGAGGTAATTCAGGTACTAGAATTCTTCCCTATCCAGCAGATTACGTCAATCATGTCCTATTTTTCTGTACCTCACTCTCCAAGGAAGGAAATCTGTACCCGAAGGTGTTGAAATTTCTCTAGTTCACATCTGCCTTAGATCTCAGTTCACAGCTTCCTTTTCTGTACCTGAATGTGCAAAAGAATCCTTGCTAAACTCCACATGTATATACTGTTGAACGGTGAATTTGATTCATTGAAATGTATTTGTCCATTGTCCTCTGTTCATTTTCACACCTCTAAGTATGGATACCTTTAATTTGTGCCTGGGTGAGTATGAAGAGAACGTACAATAAGTGCATGTATGGAGACAAACTAATTTCAACTGAGTTTTGTGTTGCCAGATGTTTAAATCTTAAATCAGGCACTTTTAAAAGGCAACCCAAGAGCTGAAAAAGTGCAAACGGTTCTCTTTTAAGCTATTCTCCTCATTGTTACCTCCCTGTTTCTCTTCCTGCAGAGTACCACGTGCATATGGAAACCCCTGACATAAGAACAATGTGGGGAATGCATTATTTAGTGGACTGAGTCAAATTACAGACTTCTGAGGTGGCTTTTAATTAATGAGAGTGAAAATAGTGCACTCGGCTTTGTGTTTGCTCTCGAAAACAAGAGAATAGGTCAGAGGATTGTCTGACAAATAATATGGAAGAGTAATTTCATTTTTCTTCCAAGCTAATGAGGATTGTCCCAGACATTGTCTGGCCAGTCACCAGCGGTCTGGATGATAGGCACACCTCCTGGGTGGGGGGTTGAACATGGAAAATGTAGTAGTGAGAAATACTTTACTAGATTCTCCCAAACAGTCCCCTGAAAGCAGCATTTATTAGTTGCTTTTAATAGCTCCTCAAAATCATACGAGGAATATTTTATAGTTTGTAGTGAATAAGTTTTCAAAATCATGTAATGCTCTCTATCTCCCATATAGGTTGGTTGTAAGCGAAGAACAAATTTTGATTGCATCTTTTATTTTTTACTTTCCAGGTTCTCATTTTAAATACATAAAAAACACTATTCTAGTGTAATTTTAAAAACATGTTGTCTCCTGAGCTTGTCTAACTAAAGAAAGCATCTGGCTATCCAGTTTGTCCCATGAGAGTTCTGCCATACTTCAAAATGTCTAGCGTGAATTATGTTGCCAAGAACGTATCCTATTTCATACACACATATGTGAAAAAAAATCATAAAGAATGTATGGCAAAAATGTGCTTGCAACAGGAAGGGCACAAACCGATACTTGTCTGCAACATTTTTAACCCAACTGGCTTTTCCCAGAATCATATGGCAGTGTAGATAAAGTCGCACAATTGCAGGAAAAATCATGCCCTTTGTGCTTTTGAATCCAAAATTTTGGACAGTCATAGTAACTTAACATAGGCTCAGTCATTTGGCAGCTTAAACATTCATATTTTCCCTGCACACAGAAAAAAATGCTTACACTCTGCCTGTTGATATTGGGTAGCTTTTCTTCTGCATTTTTATTTTGGCATTGAATGTTGGCATAAATCTATGCCATAGCATGCAGAACGCTGGCTTTCTGATTTAACTTTTCTCATCTGATCAAAAGCAACCCTGATCAAAATAAACATTGCTCTTCCTTGGATTCAAGTTGAGTATTTAACCATTACCTATATCTGACTGGCAGCCTTTGTGTATGTGTGTAGAAAGCATTTATTATGAATGTGTCACTTGCACAAAGAGTTGAGTTTTGCTCCACTCTGTAAATTATTCGTTGTTCATATTCTCATGTAGGAGGCAGCCAGGAATTTGTTTCTCTGTAGAAAGCCAGTCTTAAACTCTGTCACTAGTGCTGGCAGTTGGAGCAGATGCCATACAAGGGAGTGGGCTTTGAGTACAAAGTACGTGCCCCATCAAGTGTGAATGGTATGTACACATACAATTTGGTATGCACTCTGTAAAAACTTGCATGTTACAGCTCCATTTTTGGAGATTAATTAGAGTAAGAAGAGACACTGGATGACTTTTGTGGTTTCCTTCTGATTAACAGGAGCATCTCTGCTCCTGGTAGAAAATTCCATGTGAATAGAACAGAATAGAATTCTTTATTGGCCAAGTGTGATTGGACACATAAGGAATTTGTCTTGGTGTATACGCTCTCAGTGTACATAAAAGAAAAGATAACATTCGTCAAGAATCATAAGGTACAACACTTAAGGATAGTCATAGGGAACAAAGAAGCAATCAAATCATATTAGGAAACAGTCAATATAAATCATAAGGATACCAGCAACAAGGTTACAGTCATACGTGGTCATAAGTCATAAGATAGAAGACAAATATACATGTCTCAGTATAATGTTGCAGGATCCAATTTGAGTCAGTTCACCAGGATCAAAGGTTTAGTCTTCTGAGCTTTCGGATCCATGCTGGAACCCCCACCTAAGAAATTTCTCTCTTTCCAGAATGTGTGCACCAGGCTGTTCTATGCATAGTATTTATGGGCTGTTCTATGTGTAGTAATTGGAGTGTTGATGGCCGACTATTAAGTCATTGGTTGTTGCTTCCTTGTGCTACAGCAAACACCCCAATTAACAACTAAAAGATGCACACAACCAGGCACCATATAAATACTACACATAGAATAGCCCATTGCACACATTCTGGTGTGAGATAAGTTCCCTGAGGATGGGCTCCAGCACGACTCTGAAAGCTCGGAAGACTAAACCTCTAGTCCCAGTGATCAACCCAGATTGGATCCTGCAAAGTTCCATGTTTCATGCCTTGTTAGCTTGCTTCTACAAAGAAAGCCACTCCCCCTATTTAAAGCACATGATCTGGATGCTACTGTACCTTTAGTACTCCAACAATACTGTCAAAAAAAGTTTCTTAGGTTTTGAGATCTCCCATTCCAGATATTTATACTACCCCCTCTGGTTTAGGTCTCTGAAACCAGTCATGTGCCTTGTCACTGCTTTTCTTGGCCAAGAGGACCATAATAAGTCATTTTGGATTGAGTTCAGTCTTCCTTTTCCTTTAACAAATAGATTTGGAAAGGGCTACTTTACACATCATTCAGCTTAAATAGTTACTGTAGTTTATTACATAGCCAACTATTTAAAGATTTTGGAGACCATAAAGCTCCTATTCATATTTATTTGAACTGATTTATTGCCTCCTGGCTGAAATATACATGGGAAAGGCTTGTGCTGGACTAGGGAGGATTCCTTGATTACATGAATATATGCTTTCTTTCTTCTTTTGATTGATTATGACATAAGCCGTCATGAGACTATGAGGAAGGCGGGGAAGAAATGGGAGACAACATCTGGAAAACCTTCAGAGGCTGTACAAAACCTTGGAGGTTGTTGTATGACCTGCAGGTTGGAACTTGTGCACTCTGATTTGAGCATCCTCTTGGGTGCATGCATTCCATGTATTTTAATCCAGTGCACAATAGGTTGTGTAGTTTAAGCTGCAAATGTACAATTTTATCATGTATTTTATAGGTACTTTTATAGGTAAGTTTTATTTTCAGTGTTTATGCTACTTTCCTAAAACAGACATTTTTCATAATACATTCTATTAGATAAAACATATATACGCCCCTAATTTTGTTCAGTAATTAGACTGTTTTCAAAGGCAAACAAACATTTTAACAGATCTTAGTGCAAGATAGGTGTGAAAGGCTTCCTTTGAAGCTACACCAGAACCCACCAAACCTTTTGTTTTTCAATTAAAGGAAAGCATGTAGGCACTGCTGTTCACTGTTCTCTCCTAATTCCAGTCTTGGGCTATTACAGTGTTTGTAACAGTCCATTCTCCACTTGGAAGAATTTTCAATAAGCAACATACCTACTAGCTAGAGGCATCCTTCAGGAACTTCTACTATTGAAGACATTATTATGTCTAGATTGTCTGGGTTGCTCAGTGGAGATGATGGTGCAGTGGTTAGAATGCAGTACTGCAGGCTACTTCTCCTGCCTGCCGGTTGCCTGCAATTTGACAATTCAAATCTCACCAGGCTCAAGGTTGACTCAGCCTTCCATCCTTCTGAGGTGGGTAAAATGAAGACCCAGATTGTTGGGGGCAATATGCTGACTCTGTAAACCACTTAGAGAGGGCTGTAAAGCACTGTGAAGCGGTATATAAGTCTAAGTGCTATTGCTATTAGCTAAAGTATGCTCATATAAACAAGACCAGTTCTTCTCAACTTATCCTGTAGAGAACCATTCTATTTCTTTAATTAATCTTTCCAAGCTTATTTATCTTTGGATATGTAGGATTAGAATCTGTAGATTGGGAATTATGGGACACATAACTGGAGAGCACCAGGGTAAGGAAAACAGAATTACACATCATAGAAGCCTATCACAGTTTATTATATCTGAATGTTCATGTTTCACAAATAATCACACATCCTCTTCATGCCCTTAACCCAGGGGTGAAATGTAAAATTTGTTGCTACCGGTTCTGTGGGTGTGGCTTGGTGGTGGTGGGGTTAATGTGGCTGGGTGGGCGTGGCCAACTCTTTTTTAAAAAAACTTTTTAAAGCATTTTTTCTAATGCTTTGAAAAGCCTCTGCCAATCAGGCAACTCAGCTGGGATCATCAGAGGCATTTTAAAAAATACCTTTCTGCTGATCAGGGAACTCAGCTGGGAGTTG
>JANHZT010003880.1:401266-422570 GCA_032468215.1 Stegonotus admiraltiensis
ATACATATACATATACATATACATATACATATACATATACATATACATATACATATACATATACATATACATATACCTTGGTGCTCTCTGAGCTTGCTTGTTTTCTTGCATATGTTTCAGTACCCTAACTAGGTAACATCATTAGTGCATTATCATTTGCATTATCATTATCATTTCAACCCTGAGCTACAAATATTCTCCTTTATTGATATACATATACATCTTCCTTCACCTATTTTCCCCACAACAACAACCCTGTGAGGTGAGTTGGGCTGAGAGAGAGAGAGAGAGAGAGAGAGAGAGAATGACCCAAGGTCACCCAATTGCTTTCATGTCTAAGGCGGGACTTGAACTCAAGGTTTTGTGCCTTAACCATTAGATCAAACTGGCTCTCTGAATTACAGATAGTCCTTGACTGACAACTGTTCAATTAGTAACCGAAGTTACAATGGTACTGAAAAAATGGACTTATGGCCATTTTTTCACACAACCATAGCAGCATCTCCATGGTCACATGATCAAAAATAAATTCTTGGCAACTGACTCATATTTATGACAGTTACAGTGACCCAGAGTTATGTGATCATCTTTCGTAACCTCCTGACAAACAAAGTCAATGAGGAACCCATGTTACTAACTTAACAACTGCAGTGATTCACTCAACAGCTGTGGCAGGAAAGGTTTTAAGGTTATAAAATGGGACAAAAATCACTTAACTTATCTCGCTTATCAACAGAAATTTTGGGCTCAATTGTGGTCGTAAGTCGAGGACTACCTATATACTCATTCAGACTGCTTTTCTGCTTTGTAGATAGCTTTACATATTGCTCAGTGATTTGAGGGGATAAATTTAGCCTTGTGATTTGTAGAGCATAGTTTATGGCTTGGCATAATCTATGAACCTCACCAATTGTGGTTTTATACTAATTTATGGCAAAGCTAACCATGATTTAATGTAATAGGTAAAGCAGATTCTTCTTATGATTTTTAAAGAAATGAAATAGTGTTGATATTGGGCTACTATCAAAGATCACAAAGAATGGTGAATTGCAGATTTGTGTTATTTTCAAGTGTTAAGTGCTAGGCTGAGGCCTCAGTCATCAGGTCTACAGGGCAAATAATGGTTATGCTCCTTTTCTTGCCATGGGGATATTGCAGAAGTTCATTGGAAAACGTCAAATAGATCCTTTTTTTTTCTAGTCACTCTGCCAAATGTCTCAAAAAGTTTCACTAACACTCTTCAACTCCTTTTCATATAAGAATTTTTAATGAACCATTTTTTTCTGTATTAAGAATTAAGTGTATGTGTGCGTGCACGTGTACAAATTACAAGATTTCTGTCTTAAAATAACATTTCTAATATACATGCTTATTGAGAATTTTCTCTTTCTACTTGGCTGTGGTTATAGTTTTGCAAGACTTCATTTCAGAAATTGCATTTCACCAATGCTGGTACTTTGCCAGGATGGTAGTTGAGTAAGAAAACCAGATAGACAGATGCCATAATCTCTGAAAGATGATTGCTCATACTGTATACTTACACAGGAGGTATTGCTTAATGTCTAGAAATAAGTACTGCTGTTTGTGTAGAGACATGCTATTGAACAATTGTCCTTAAATATACATGACTTAATAATTTAAAATAATTGCGAATGATTTTTGATAATTCTGTTAATTCTATTAAAACTGTATCTGCTGCATGCTTGGGCTGTAGTTTGCTTCAGATACAAAGTGAGAAAGATTCTTTACCATCCGATTCTTGAAACTCTTTAAAGCAAAACTGCTTTAAACTCTAACCAAATCCTTTAAGGAGGTAAAAAAAAAATCCATATTTTTTTTCCTGCAAAAAAGATGACACTATTATTGCATGCACTCTGATTTGGATGGTGTATATTCAAAACTGAAAGTGGTAGTGCTTAACAACGTTACATATTTTTCTAATGTTCTTGGGATTGTCTCTTCAAGCTTACCTAAACTAAAAGTATTTAAAGTAGGAACACATAGTAGGTTTTTCAAAGATTATGCAAATCCCATCTTATTTTTAAAATTTAGAATATGAAAGAAAGCAGACTCATAATGCTACTTTAAAGGAATATTTTTTAGAGGAGATAGATTGATATAAAACTATCACTGTCACTCCTGCTTTTTGTCACAGTTGTTTTTGCATTAATCAGTACATTCAGCAGTTCGGGACTGGGCATAGAAAAGCTTTCTTAAATGTGCAAACACATAACCTCTAGGATTTAAGTTCGAGTTGTTCTAGATTGGACTTTAGGAAGTGATGGATGCTGTTCACAATTGCCAATAAATGAACTCAGTTGTGAGAATTGCTACTCAGCAACATTATATCAACCCCAAAATATATCCCAGGCCAAGAAATCAATTCCACCAGAAGACAAACTATTTTTTATTAAGATTGGCTATAATATAGAATCTTGCAAATCTGACTGTGATTTATCTCCTCTCCCTGTTACACTCCTGAGAATTAGGGTGGTGGCTTTCTGAGAGATTTTTACATACCTTCTGCATGACTTGAGCTTAGGCCATGTTTTTCACCTTGTTGCTTTGATAACAAATTCTGCTTATCTGTGCTAAGATCATCTTCTTTACACTCTACGTATCTGGAGGATCAGAAATGATTTATCTCATGGTAGAGGAACTCTTAGGAAGAATTTCCTTGTCCATGTATTGACTATCAGCAATTCTACTGGTATGGTGTCATATCTGCCTGTAGTTAACAAGAGACATCATCAGGAAAACCACTTTCTTATTTTCAGGGTACTTAATCGACGGTGTATATTGCTTGCTTAAGCTATTTTGAAATAAATTTGGAATTCATAAGAATGAATGTAACACTTAGATAACTCACACTACTCATTTCTAAATCTGCATCGGAAAGATTCTTAGTATGATAGTTACTAGGTAGGTATTGTTAGTATTAACAAACACAGTACCATTATTTGCAGGTAAAATATAGGCTTTCTTCCAGAACTATACAGTAACAATCAATTATATGTCAATTAGATAAATAATACTTTTTATTATAAAAAATAAAGAAAAATATAACTTTTCACTATATGATTATGACTGTGGAGTGGGGGGAGACCTATGGCTTTTCAAATGCTGGTGGACTGCAACTCCCACATGCTTTGCTATTAGTGATAGTTGCTGAACTATAACCCTGACAGTAGCTGAATAACCATAGTTTTTCCATCTCAAATTTAGACAGCACCCTTTTTTTGTGAATTGTTTGTCTAACATGAAAAGTGCATTCAGAGTTCCATATGATAAACAGTATTTCAAAATCAACATGTAGGTTACATGGAGAAATTGAAGAATAGGATTTGGTGGCCTGGATGAGAATGGAAAGAGAGGATGTCTATGCTTGTATCATAGTTCAGTTTCAGAAAATACCACATGCGCATCACTGATGTTTAAGACAGCATTATGGTGATATATAAATTTATACCTGTGCCATACTGCAGTTAATGAGATTTTATAATGCACAAATGGAGCCTGTGAGTGTTCCCAACTCTCTTTATGACCTTGTGTACATTTTTGAAGAGAAACTGGAAGAAATATAGAAAAAGCTTTTAGTTCTCTTTCAGTGATTAAATCAAATTTATGTTGCGGATAATACTTGAATTGCAAATTAATGAAAGGGAGGGAACTGTAATTTGTTTAAAAGCTTTAGGTGGCCTTTCCTGCCTGTAAGCTGTTACATTAATCCAGAATTGTTATTAATTAAGCTAACTGTGCGGGACTAATGGTGATGTCCTAAATCTTGATGCACAAAATGGATATTCATGCACATAGAGAAGCAGTGGCTACTTTAAATTCCATTTTGATCATATTGTACAACATGGTACAGTGTTGCTGAGAAATGGCAATGTTGCTAGGCCATTGAAAATACTGATAAAAGCTTTATGAAAACTATGTGACTTTGTACTTAACAAAATAACAGTATTACAGAGTTGGAAGGGTCTTGGAGATCTTCTAGTCCAATCTCCTGTTCAAGCAGTAGACCCGATACCAATTCAGACAAGTGGCTGTCCAGTCTCTTCTTAAAAGTCTCCAGTTTTATCCATAAGTACTTCGCCTTTACCAGTAACATGTACCTACATATCCGTGACACAACCAGGGGCACACAAATGTTCCTCAATATCCTTATAAGAATGCTTTTTTAACTCTTACTCTCTGAAATTCCTTTACTTGAGATTTTATTTAAGATTCCATCATAACTTAAACACCTTCCATCTACCATCGACCTCAGCTCAGACCTATCTACAGAACAAATCTACTTTCTTAATGTTACTGTAGAACTACATAGTGGAAACACAAACTTCACATTCTACAGGAAATTCACTGATTTTCATGTGTACCAACATGCTTCCAGCTTTCACCCAAAATATACCACCAAATTTACAGTCAGGCTACCAATTGTTAATTGATAAAATATATAAATATAATCTGTCTCCCATGTGATCTGCATCTACATAACCAACCTGTCTTCCTCTTCCACCTAGTTTAAAGCCTATATCAATGATGGTGAACCTTTTTGGCACCAAGTGCCCAAACCGGAATGCGTGTGGACATGTGTGCACCAGAGTGCCAGAAACCAGAAGACCAGCTGGCTGGTGTGCATGCATGCACTGGCCAAGCTGGTCTTTTGGTTTCCAGCACGTGCATGCGCACTGGCCAGCTGATCTTTGCACGTGCTGGAGCATTGGAAACCCAACACCACCTGGCCGGCGTGTGCATGCCTGTTATTTGGCCATTTTTTGTGTCATTTTCTGAAAATAGTGATTTACGACCATTTTTCACATGTATGACCATTGTGGTATCCCCATGGTCATTTAATCAGAATTCAGACACTTTGCAACTAGCATGTATTTATGACAGTTGCAATGTCCAGGGGTCATGTGATCACCTTTTGCGACTTTCTGACAAGTAAAGTCAATGGGGAAGCCAGATTCACTTAATGACTGTATTACGGACTTAATAACTACAGTGATTAACTTAACAATTGTGACAAGGTCGTACAATGGGACAAAACTCACTTAAAAGCTGTCTTATTTAACAATGGAAATGTTGGGCTAAATTGTGGTCATAAGTGGAGGACTATCTGTAGATTTCTACGCTTACTACAAAACATTTTTGTCAGCAATGTATATTGGAACTCGCAATCTTGCGATGCTTTCTGATCAATGTGGAATTGTACAGAAATGGACTTTCCAACATATGTTTCTAGTCTGTCCAAATTAAACAATTCTAGATTCAATAGTCATGCGCTTACAACACTAGATGACTTTAAGAAGGCAGTACATGGACATTATTTAGGTAATATAGGTTTCTTCATATATTTGCTTACTATGTCTACATGGGAGAGTTCATATACCAGGTGGATATACTGAAATAGCTTTCTAATGACCTGCAGATTTAACAGCCATAAAGTTTATAGCTACCCGGAGATCAGAAACAGGTCTTTCTTCTACACCTGGGAAGAACTTTATTCTAAAGACACATTGTAAATTTCTCTTTCGTCTAATAAAAAAAATGATTGTCTATGGCATGTTGTTGCCTTTTAAACCGAGTTGAATTTCTACTAAATATTATTGGGTTCATTCTAAGGAAGCACGTAACTCTGGAAACTGAAAACATACGTATTTATTAATATTCCATTTTTTTCATTATGGAAATTGAACTGGGTTCTGAACCTTAGTTTAACACGGAGCAAAATAGTTTACTGCATACCATCAGAAAATTGGTGCAGCCAAGAAGAATTTCATACTTAATATTTTTAGTGGGGCTCTGTAGTAAAGGAAAAGTGGGTAGCAGCTTGTAGGCATTTACAGTATGTTCTTAACTCTTGGGGAAGATGGGAATTTCTGCCAATGAGAAAATGCGTTCCCTTGGTAAAAGTCAAACCTGCTAGAAGTTTGATTTTTGATGACTTCATGGAATATCCACATGCCATTCCCTTCTTTTGGAACATTTTATCAGCTTTCCAGCCTCCCTGAGAATTTAGGATTACTTGATGGTCACCTATCCAAGTACTAATTCTGTTCTGCTGTTTCTAGGTATTGCCATCTCCACTATTCATACTTTTTTGCTTTTCTTAGTGACAGTTGTTAAGTCTGTTATGTTATGTGATAATTGCTTGTCTGTCTGAATTCTAAAGTTCCAGAGTAGTTTGGTTTCTTCATTTTTTATGACTTTCTCTATTTTATGGTCCCATCAGTTCTTGCTTGCAAACAAATGGTATTTCTTGTAGATCTTCCACTGCACCATTGTTGCTACTTGTCATGCTATCATTTATAGTCAGTCTCTGCAGTCTTATCGCAGCATCTAACCAGGTTTATTATTATTGACCACATTTGATCCTGTTTAGTTTCTAAGATGCAGCCAAAGTTGGCTAGATGCTGCCACATCACTGGGCCCTCAGAGCAACAAGTAAACTTTCAATGATTTGTTGTAGAGCTGGTTGAATACTAGCAGATGCTTGCAAGTGAGCTGTTGTGAGATTGGAAGAGTCTGACACAAAGACCTCATATGGAAGTGCTACAGATTTGATTTAATGGTCCTTATATAATAGTATCCTGAGATAATAATCCCAGTTCTAATTCTCATTATTTTTGAGAGTGTTTTGGCAGTCTGATATCCTTTTTCTCCAGGAGAGGTTCGAAAAGTATCATCATTTTTCATTGAAGTTTCATACTTTAACATTGGTTTATCGATTTGAGCTTAAAATTGAGTAGAGATGTTTCCTGTTTCTCACCTGTTTGTTGTGGTTTATACCAGGAGTTGTGTTGCACTTAGTTCTGTGGGGGAAATTGAAGGTCAGAATGGGCTGACACTAAGACTTAAAGCCAAACAATTTCTTCTTTATTTGCTTGTTCAATTAAAACTGGTTTTTCTTGGGTCCTTGTTTTTCTAGTTTCTTCTTTGCCTCCTCTTTCCATTGTTTCTAAATTCCATTACTTCTTTTCATTCAAAAAGTGGAGCCTGTATAAGCCTGCAGGTTTTGTATTTATTTTTAATTAAAATCTACAATATGACCCCTATTTAATTAAAAAATAATGTTGGATTTGCATTTAAGAAAATATGCAGTTTTTAGATGAGGGATATGGAGATCGTTGCAGAAATTTTTGAAACTTTTTCCCCAGGACTATTTACTAAGGGGATGTGTATGCTTCAAAATGATCTGGAAGAAGTGCTTTGGATGATAGATAAATGCAGCACCTCTCTGTTGTTTATTAAAGCAACCTGACTTTTTTTTTCAGAATTTGGTACAAGGCTGAGAAAAATACTTAGCTGCTTTAACAACCCCATTAAGTTTAATAAGTCAACTCACTTTTGAATTCTACGTAGTCCTTGTGATTATTATGTAATGCACATGTAATATGCTGCCTTGAACATTGGTTTTTCCAATTCACCTTTTAGTTTGTAACAATTGTGAATAAATGAGAACAGATGTACAAGTTCTAGTTCTGAGAATACCTGACTGCAGTTCTAAAGAGTACATAACAAAAAGAAGTACAAAAGGTAACCAGTCTTGTTCATGGGATATGTTGAAAACTTCTTGCAAAAGATTTTGTGAATCAAATGCCCTTTCAACATCTCTAACATTACTGGTGTAACTTTTTTTTAAAGCAAAGATATTGCCATTCACATTTAATCATGTCTAGAATTTCAAATTATTATTTAAATTTATTAGCCACCAGCTATACAGTAGTGGACTCTGAATGGTTGATTAATGTGTTTTTGTATCTATAGGTCCAAACACCAGAAAGAATATATGTTTTTGTAACCCCAGCCTATTATATTTAATAAGAAATCTCTCCCTTTCTCTCTCTCTATATATATATTGATACTCTATGTTGATACTATAATGTGATATCTATATCTTGTTAATATAGTTTTATCAGAAAGAAAGTTTACAGAGAATATATTTGTGAAAGGCATAATTGCTTCTTTCTTAACTGAGTTTGCAGTGGCTGCTAGTACCAGAACTGCTTTTATTTTATTTTTTGGTCTTTGGATGACTTTTGCTATCTGTTGAAGAATGGTAGGATCAATTTTTCATGGTCTGTCTTCAGTCCTGAGCTTGTCTTGTGTTTTACTGTCACCTTAGCTTTAAGTAAATACATGGATATTAACTTGCTAATATTGTATTGTGTGTAGGAGATCATAAGTGAAGGCCAAACCATTCTGAAATATTTCAATTGTCTTTGTAGCTGTTATTAGGGATGTTCAGGCTTTCAAAATGCAATCATTATCCTTTGTCCATCTTGCCAAGAGAGAGTGTAGTAACCTCCAATTACTGTGTGGCAAAGAGTCAGATTTGTCATATGTTCTGATTATTGTGCCATCGTTTTTCACAACAGATGAAAGGTTGTTGGCTTCTAATAAATGATAGTTAAGCTAATTTTACAAGTTGACTAGCTCTGGTAACCTTGTAAAACTAAATGATTCTGTTTAAATGAAAAAAATACATCATTTGGATTTGGGCTTTATTCAGAGTTTTGTTTTTTCTTGTTCAGATTTATTTTGTGATTTCCGTATTTGAAAGACTATAACTTTAATTTATGGTCAGCTTAAGAGAACAGTTTGTATCATTGTAATTTTGACATACCCTTCAGTATCCTTAATAATTTATATCATGTGCCAAGTCTTTATCTATAGGCAAGAAAGAATGAATACCTATTTCTTTTTTTATTTTTAATTTATTGTTTTATCATAAAAAATAAAATACAAAACAATAAAACAAAAAATGAATACCCTTTTCAATTACATTTTACACTGCCCATATTATGTAAAGTAATTTTAGTGCTTTCAAATGAAGGTAAACTAAATGTTATACAGTTATAAATCTCTTGAGAAAAAAAATGCTGTGGACGATCATTTTGAGCAATTAGGTTGGAATTAGTGTCGATTTTAAGTATTTGTGGAGAGACATATGTAGAAATGGATTTAAACATTGAAACCATGGAACATATGTTGCTATTGTGTAAATTTTTTATCTGTTGCAATTTGGACAATAGTGTCAGTCTCTACACATACATATATATTTTTAGTAATAAATTTGGCTTGGAAATGGATAAGCTGTGAAAGGAAATTTCACAGTATGGTATTGAAAAATACAAGCTCTATGCCTGCTATGTCTCATCCAACTGTTTCTTATTTCTGTTAAGAATGATAGGAACATAAGATCTAATGTAGACAGGACATTAGCAGTTGATGAAGGGATTTGACTTAGTCAAGAATTAATGAGTGATACAAGTAATATTTGGTAAATGGAATAGTTTAAAAGCCCTAAATTTATGCATTAACAATCTGGCTGCATTCCCATATTTTGCCAGTTGGCGTGATCTTAGCTGTATCTCCAAAGCAGAAATATATGCCAATTTTAATTACTTATTGCTGATCCCTCTCTTCACTTCATTAGAGTCTGCATCCTTGCTCAAGTAACTGTGCCTATATTTGTTATTTTAGGAGCACTTGATATTTAGACCGACGATGGGTAGAAAGCTAAACGCCATCTTTCATATAAATTTATAAAAATCACAAATATTCACACTGTCACCTGTATGTGGGCAATCTGGAACAAAATAATTGTGCTTGTCTGATAAATATTTTCTGCCATTCATTTAGAAAGCAATGCTGTTTTTCACAGAAGAACAGCAGAAATTGTTTGAAAGGCTAAGCTAACATCTGCTACTATATAGGGCAAAATTGTGCCTTTCCCATATGATTTAAGGTGCCAGCTTCCTATTCCCAAATTAAGGTCAGATACCATTACACAAGATAGCAAAATAATCTTTTCACACATTCTTATAGGACTGTTTGTTTTCTTAAGAAATGTGCTTGCAATTCTGTGCATGGCTATTTGGAAGTTCCCTCTTTGGTTTACACAGGATTCCAGGTAAATATGTATAGGATTGCATTTATTCACATTCAAATTGGTGTAATGTTAAAATATTCTAGTCCTTTCTCCAGGCATATATGTCATCAGTACCAACACATTCTTTGCACAAACTTTGAACATGAAAAGAAAGGGGAAAAAAGACAAAGAAAATTTTCCTAAACTTTGACTTCTCGTATTTAGGAGCTTGCCATTTGAAATCAGTGAACTAACATTTTGATAAATTACAACCAGTCAGAAAGCAGTAGCAAATCTTATTTATTTATTTATTGGTTCGATTTATATGCCGCCATTCTCTGGAGACTCAGGGTGGCTTACAATGGGTTAAGCAATAGCAATAGCAAAATCTTACTATGTCAGTGTGAATGCATACTTTGGAAATTGAAACGTATGGTTCTCTAATTGTCTATTGTTTTGAGGTCTTCTTCTATAGATAGGATTTGCTTTGTGTATTTTTTAACTGTATTTCAAAGCTGCGGTTTTTCCAAGGTGGCATAAACTATTTACTCTCTATTTCCATGTAAAGAACACCAAGCTGCTTTAAGCTATTTTATTAGTTTTTGTTTATAGTAAAACATGTGAAGTTTAACTTTGATATACATTTTTTTTTGCATTCATATATCTTTTTTCTTTTCTAATAGGGAAGGAAATGAACCAGGAGATTCCATGAAAATTACATACAGTGAATTGCTGAGCAAAGTCTGCCAATTTGCCAATGTTCTTCGAGAACAAGGTATCTGATGTTGTAGGAATTCACATGCTTTTTGTTGGAAGTTGCTCCAGACCTTGATCAGAATGATAGTCACTTGTTGTCCCCAACTATGAATTGATGGTTTTCCTCCCCAGCTATGACGAGGAGACACAACCTTTAAGTAGCTATCATGATTTTTTGTTTATATATGTTTCTCATAAATCAGAAAACAATTAAAACAGAACCATAAATTAAAGCAATATCATTAAAAAAGCACCAGAGAGAAGGAAAACAGATTGTCTATTAATCCAACATTCTTACAGAGATGACCTGAGAGAAGTGATAAATCTTCAGTGCAACCAAACGTATAGACACCTGTCTGGTTTTGGTGGGTTAGGAAGATTTCAGAGTACAGGTACCATCACAGAAAAAGGTTGCCTGTGAAAAACATGCATGATGACACACTGTCAGCTTTGGCACAAAAAATTTAATCCTTTCCTGGTAATCTTAGTGAATGAAGAAGTGAAGATATCTAAGATACTCTTAGGTATCTTGAACCCATGTTCTTGTCCACATTTTCAGACCTGGAAAACTGAGAATTAGCCCTTGAATTGTGTTCTCAAAATGCCCCACAAATTTGTCACAGCATGCCTCCAAGAGCTTTAAGGTAAAAATTTCCAGAGCAAATGGTAGTATTGTAAGTTCTTAACTGTCTTAAAAACTGTGCTACTTGAAGATACAGTGGGCATTAAAAAACAGCAGCTCACCTTCTAACTTTTGCTGCAGAGTCAGCAGTTTGTGAACTAATGTGTATTGTGTCAGCATGTGCTGGACCTTACACCATTTGTACTGTATTAATCGCCTGACCGGTTTCATCATCCACAACTCTCCATAAAGCCAGGAAGAAAACCTGATTTCACAATGGTGATTAGGAGATTTAAGTATGTCAGTGACCAGTTTAACTTCTTTTCATAGGGGAGCTTTGATTGGATCAATGGTTATGGATTCTCTAGCTCATTTTTCTAGCTCATTTGAAGAACACATCATATTCTATACATTTTAGGAGTCCTCACCTGTTCCCAAGAGAGGTGATGACAAAAGTTTAACAAGTGATGGCTTGACCAGTACAGCAGAGTGACCCCAGAATCTAGGCTGTCATCCTCCTCATGTTGCAAAGCAAAAATTAAATTGAGAATATGTGCTGACCTAGGTTGTTATTTGTTTCTGATTAAAGAGAGAACCATGATTGTCATAGAGGCTATGAAATCCCAGGCTTGTTTTACTAGAGTGGCAACAGTCTCAATGTTGAAGTCCCAAGATCAGAGTTCTGGAGTGTTCCAATACCATTCAGAGGCCATCTCAGAGTGTATTCAAGGAGAATTCCAGGATAGCAATGTGGGTGGTATATCAAGCAGCATTTTCATCTGTCTTGTTAATTTAAAACTAATAAAAGCCCCTCTGCTCTAGTTTGGAGAAAAGCAGTTGGTATTCTTATCTTCTGAGTTAATATTAAGTGAAAAAGCTGGCTCTGTCAGGGACAGATTAGGGTAAAATCTATGTTATCCATATTATTTATCATGGTCTAAGCCAGGGGTGTCAAAGAGATGCGGCCCACAGGGTGCTTAGATCTGCCCCCCAGGCCTGGAAATAGCGAAGGACCAGCCCGTGGTGCCTCTGCCAGTGAAAATGGGCTCCCAAGCTCCTTTTTCGCTGGCAGAACGCTCGGGCCACCACAGGTGCCTTCTGACACAAATGATGTTGAGCTGGTCACTCCCACTCTGGCCACACCCACCCCGTCCCCCGAGGTCAAACACAACCCTGATGCGACCCTCAATGAAATTGACTTTGACACCTGTGGTCTAAGCATTCAGTAGGAGGTCAGATCAGATGACTTCTGAGATTCACTGCAATTCCATTATTCTACATGTGAGGTCAGTTTTCTCATCCACAATGAAATTATTAAGTGTGACCTTGTTGTGCACTCAAAATTAACAATGTTACCTGGGAAGAAAAATCAGAAGATGTGCCACTAGGTTCCTGATCATATGAGAATGGACTAAAGGAGGTTATGGAGGTGCCATAGTTGTCTATGTGGTCTGGCCCTTAAATGTTATCTTCTAATCCTCACCATCCATAACTGATGATCATCTGAATTTGAATTGTATTTAACATATTCTAGAAGGTGATTTTGTGGGTTTACTGGAAATGTCCTATGCTTAACAATCCAGATCATCTTTTGTATTATGATCATTAGCCTTATTTTGATGGCTTTACAGCCATAATTAAGACTGTAATTTTTATAACCACCAGTAGCTCTGCTTCTGGTATATTGTTAAGGTAGAAAAAGTTTAGTATTAACTTCAACTTTGCCACATTGTCTCAATTCTTTTTAGTCCACATTTGAAACAAGATTAATAAATTCAGTCAGATAAGATTTTCCACATCTTTGCAAGATACATAGGTTGGTAGCAGGGTGAAATCTACTTACCTTCCCTACCGGTTTGGAAGTGCACACTTTGCACGCACGCATACATCACGTGCAATTTTGGACCCTCTGCGCACACGCAAAGCCTTCTGCGCATGCACAGAGGGTAAAAAAAAAGGTTACTTCCTGTTTAAAACCAGGAAGTAACAACGACCAGGTGGGTGGGCAGAGCCTTGCGCTACCGCCACTACTGGTTCTCTGAACCACCCACCACCGCCACTAGTCTGAACCGGTAGCATTTCACCCCTGGTTGGTAGGTAAGGAAAGGGTACACTTTTAAAAATGAAGATGGCTAAGCATACCCATAAGCATATGCATACCCATATGCATATTTTAGTTCAGTTTTATTCAGTCATTATTTATCCTTAAAGTCAATAAGATTATAGCAGACCTGCGGATCTTTATAGAACGCTCCACTCCTGACATCAGCTGGTCCCCATAAATTTATGCCATGAACAATTTCCTGTATTTGTTGACGCTCTCCATTCCTGGTGTTTAACTTGAAACATTTAAGGAGTATAACTTTGATATGGGGTTTGAAGGGGAAATATCTGAATAGAGCTTCTTGTCACCCATCTCTTCTGATTTTGTACACTTGTATGTTTTGTACATTTGTACACATTTTATAAATCAGAGCATCTTCCCCTTCTGAGGTATGCTAAATATGACATCCTACTATGAAAACTTTGTACATATTGATCACTTTCCACCCTAAATGAAACCTAAAATTTCTCAAGCAGTACATTCCTAACCAGTTATACAAAAGCACTTCTTAGTAATAGAATAGAAATATACTGATGAGTAAGGCAGTATGCATGAAGGCAGTAACTGTGTTTGAAATTATTACTGTCACCTGTTGTTTGCTTGATATCTGGCACAGAGCTAGCAAATATATGAACATGTTTGTAGCCCAAACAATTATTTTTCACAATGCAGGTGATTGTAAGAATATTAGTAGTTGTACTGATACATGGAACAATTATAATATAAAATTTTGTAGCATAAAATTTTAAAATTTAAGATTTGATCCTTATTTATTATCTCAGTATGATCAGACTAATATTCCTCTTTCATGTTGGTCACACATTGTTATATTCAGTCCACATTCTTTCAACATTCATTGATTCTTGACTCTGCCTCTTCTTGTTTTATCTTATACACTTCTGGTTTCTCTTTGAATTACTCCACCCTCATTTTCATATAACATAGTAGGCAGAAACACACTCATCACAATTTTACTTCTTTCAGCATTCATTCCTCACAGAAGACCATTTTTACTATCCATTACTGCCAGAATTTGCATATCAACATTTCCCTATCTTCAATAAATTGTTTCTGAAGGCAGACATTTTCATCTACTTGCTTTTTTTTTCATTTATGTAAAATATACAATGGTTTTTTTCATTTATGTAAAATATACAATGGTTTTTTTTCATTTATGTAAAATATACAATGGTTTACTCCATTTTCCTTTTCAAACATAATTAACTTGGTTTGGACACATCCATTTTCAGAGCCATACTTCTTATTGCATCATACAACCTAACGTTCATTGCATGCAAAAATACAAGTACATTCATTTCTCCAAGCAACACATCTCTCATATTACCATAAACATGAATTACACATTTATCCATAAATCTGATCCTTGTCCTAAATAGTAAGATTAGGGTTAATCATTCACTAATCATACATACTATTCCCATATTAGTCTACCTGCATCATACATACCCTGTTTCCCCAAAAGTAAGTCATCCCCTGATAATAAGCTCAATTGGGCTTTTGAATGCATGTGCTAAAATAAGCCTCTCCCCCAAAATAAGCCCTCCCTGAAAATATTTAAACGCAGAGCTGGAAATCAGGTAAGACGGCAAGAGGAGCCCCACTTTGCTCCATATGCCCCAAAATAATAAGACCTCCCCGAAAATAAGGCCAAGTGCTTATTTTGAGGTTCAAAAAATATAAGACAGGGTCTTATTTTTGGGGAAACATGGTAGGTTCTACTGAATTCCAACCCCATACCTGCACAAAACATTCCATAAATCAAATTTATTTTCCTTATCAGGCACTTTCTTTAAATCAATATATGTGTAATAATGGCTTCATTTATTTCTCAATGACATGTTGAAAAGCAAAGTTGAAAAGCTAATCTACAAACCCATGCTTAGTATAAAGCCACAATCTCTTCCTGTGTTTCACACATTATCACCCTTCAGGCAGAATTCTGCCAACATTCTCAGGCATGCATAACAAAGAAATCCTCCTGTTCATTTACATTAATTGTTGCTACATTTCTCTTTTTATAGGACAGTAATAATAGAATTCTTTCAATTTTCAGGTATGGATGTAGTCTTTACACATGTTAAAGAAGTCACAGAACTACTCCACAAGCAAAACATATTCATATTTTAACATGTCTCAGTTATACCAACTACTTCTGTAGCCCAGCATTTTTCAATATTCTCACAGCATTTACAATTTTGATTTTGCCATTTTTTCTTGGCAGTAATATTTATAGCATTAGTTTCAATTTCGCTGTTTGACATATTACATGGCATATAAGCACTGCTTGACCAGGGTCCACAGCAGGAGTGGGTTTCACCTACCTTTGCTACCGGTTCACTCGCGCTCTCTTTGCTCATTCACATACAACTTCTGCGCATGTGCAGAAGTTTCTGCACATGCACAGGTCATATTTGATGATGTCCAGGTGGGTGAACAGAGCCTCCCACCACTGCTGCTACTGATTCGCCCGAACCTGGGCGAACTGGTAGCAACCCACCACTGGCCCACAGTATTGTCAGGCATGCTACACATTCTCTCCATGACTGATTTTCTTTGTTATCCTCTGGGAGGAGGCTTCGTGGTATCCAAAGCAGAACAACTGGATTCTGTAATAGCGTTGTATCATATAGTATCAACCTTGTTAACTCTCAACTCTTTTTTCTATTATGTATTGGAAATGGACTGTGATTAATATATATATGTATGTGAATATACATTTGTGTATGTACAGCATATGTATATCTGTTTTCATGTATGGGTATGGGTACATATATATATTCTTTTGTGATCAGGCACCAGAATTTCATTTTTATTGTGTGCCAGTGTACAGAGAAAAAGTGACAATGAAGGTCATTCCCATACATATTTCCAAACCTTTCCTTCTAGACTTCCATTTTTGAATTTTATTCCAAATAATTTCATTATTTCATTTTAGTCCACTGTCTCTTTCTTTGGCCCTTTTTATCTGTTTCCAGTTTTCAAAGTTTCTATCACAATCATTCTGTATTTTCTATAACCCTGTACTCTTGAACGGTTTTATGTTCTCTTTGACTACATTCACTATATGCAATATTTCTCTTTCTTGTCATTTTTGCTACACCCATTGTCTTTTGTGCAGTTTCCCTCATCTGCAGCTGCTTTCACTTCATCATTCCACCAAGTCTCTTTTTTCATTCTTTAATTGGTAAAATCCTACATACTATTAATAAAATTCCTCATACATATAATTCTTTTTATTCTGTTGAAAGCTGCTTTATTTACCCTCTTTCTTTACTTTTACTTTCCAGAAATTATCTGGGAAAATTAATCTACCTTTAAATTCATTTAACACTTGTATTTTAACTTCCTGTAGTGTATATGCTTCTTCCACTTCCCTTTCTTTGATACCAGTTTTCTCAGTAATTTATAGAGCCAATTCAGGCTAGTGATTAAGACGTCAGGCTAGAAACTAGGAGACTGTCAGTTTTAGTCCTGTTTTAGGCATGAAAACCAGCTGGATAATTTTGAATCAGTCACCTGCTCTCACTCCAACCCACCTCACCAAGTTGTTGTGGGGAAATAACCTTGAGTTATTTATAAAAACAATAAAAGCAAGAAATAAATACAACAGTGAAATCAGTTGTGCATTTTAATTCCTTTTTGAAGAGTGTGTGTGTGTTGAACATTTCTTTATTTCATCTTGATGCTGGTTTAAATCAAATCAGAGCAAAGATGCCTTCTCTAACTCTGGGAACCTTAATTGAACAAATGTCTATTTGCTCAATAAGTTCATTTGATTTTTCAGGTATTATTATGATGTTTTGTGTGGTTGACTGGGAAAATTGTTTTAGTTGGCTGATCTGAGATTTTTTTTTCTTCACAGGTGTGAAGAAAGGAGACAGAGTTTCCATCTACATGCCAATGATAATTGAGCTGGTGGTTGCTATGCTAGCTTGTGCCAGAATTGGAGCGCTTCATTCTATTGTGGTAGGAATATTTATTCAATGAAAACATTTATTGGATTATAGCCTTGAAGTTTATGAGTTACTAATTGAAATTAGGGCTATTGTGTGTGGTCTGCAAATCCAAATGAAACAGCAAATGATACAAAAAGTTCTTGCTGCCAACTAATGGTTGTCTGTATTTTGCAGATTAGGTACTGTACAATAAAACCTAATTGAAAAGAACTATGACATAGGTAGCAATTTAAACTAAGCTAGCTATCCCTTCCCCCCTCTGTGATTTTGAGTTACTTTCTTGAATAGGTGAATATGCCATTATGCCCTTTTTGACTAAGCAGATGCTGATTAATCACTTTGTTTTCCAAAGAAGACCTCAGGCTTAAATAATTTAATAAAAAAAAATCTCCCTACATTTTTAAGGAGTTTAACCCAAAACATTGCATTAAATAGTTCAACAGAATACTGACAAATTGCAAAGCATCAGTCCATAGCAGCATGTTTATTTGCTGTGATGCTTTGCATTAAAGTTTTGCAGTATTTGGAACTGAATTAGGCAAAGGTCTTCTAATCCAGCATGGGTGCTTTTGCTGTATTTGTTGGCTTCTTCTGAAAGGGTTCCTTGGAATCCTGACACACACCTTTTTCTGGACTCATTCAGTAGCCAGCCAGAGACCTCCTTTCCTTAGTTCAAGAGGCATAATAAAAGCACCATATCCTTAAACCTTCTTAACTCCACAGTATGTTTATACATTAGGAAAAAGGCAGCAATTTTGATCAAGCTAGGTTTCAATGAAACATGTCTACAATTTGTGATTATAATTATCTGCAATGCGTTTCTCACTGATTGTAACAAAGATTTTCTTCTAAGGAGTCCTGCTGTATTGTGAAACAGAGTTTTCAACTGCCTTTTAACTAATTAGCTAAAAACATTTATATCTGCATTATTCCTACTCACAGTCAGAAATCCTATTCAAAATAATTCAAGTTGGCATTGTTGTGGCTACTGCTGTTCGGTAGTTATATTTGTGATTATGATTTCAGTTTGCAGGCTTTTCAGCAGAATCTCTTTGTGAAAGGATTCTAGATTCCAACTGCTCGCTTCTCATAACTGCAGGTAAATAGCTTTTTGATAACTGTAGGTTCTTTAGTATATAATCAGCATAACTAACAGGGTTTTATAGTTAATGATAACTTTGTACTCTTCATCTTTGAAATAAAAGAAGGAGCTATTTCCAGGTTAAAATACACAGGAATATGTTTGATCAATCTATTGTCAATATAACAGTTTTCTGGAATTATGAACATTTTAATTCATAATTTTTGTTGCTATGATCTAATGTCCAAAGTATTTTTTAAAAAGAATTTAATTTTCTTAGCTGTCACAAAGCAGGAAAATGCTCTAGTAAAAAGAGCAGGCCTTACATGTGAAAAGCCATGGCTTGTTCAATTAATGCTTTTTATTAGATGATCCTTCTCTAATAAAATAAATTGATTTCAGATTTGTAAGACCTACATTCATTTAACTGTTAGACCCATTATGTTTTACAAATGAAGGCAAATATACATGTCCCAGGATAATGTTGCATATCCAATCTGAGTTGGTCACCGGGACCAGAGATTTAGTCTTCCAAGCTTTTGGACTCGTGCTGGAGCCCATCCTGAGGAAACTTCTCTCTTTCCAGAAAGCACGCACTGGGCTGTTCTATGCATAGTATTTGTAGTATTTATGTGTTGCCTGGTTATGTGTGGTTTTTAGTTGTTATTTGAGGGGTTGATGGCCAGCTATTAAGTTGTTGGTTCTTTCCTTGTGCTACAGCACAACATTCCAATTAACAACTAAAAAATGACACACAACCACATATCACATAAATACTACATATAGAACACCCCATTGCACACATTTTGGAAAGAGAAACATTCCCTGACGGTGGGCTCCAGCACAAGTCTGAAAGCTTAGAAGACTAAACCTCTGGCCCCAGTGTCCAACTCAGAATGGATCCTGCAACATTATGTTTTAATGTGCAGCAAAAAAAAAAAATCAAGTTATTCAAGTTGTTCAAGAAGCCTTTAAGATGAGTTTGGACAGCCACTTGTCTGGAATGGTACAGGGTCTCCTGCTTAAGCGGGGAGTTGGACTAGAAGATTTCCAACTTCGTTATTTTGTTAAGTTCTGTTAATTCTGTCATGAAATAATGAGGATGCCAATAACAGAACTAAGATAAGGGGCATGCATAAGAGCACCAGCGTGCTTACCATCCCTGTCCTAATATTCCCTTTAATTGTATTCATTTTATGTATTCAATTCATGTTTATACTTATATATATTATCTAATATGTACTTGACAAAATAAATAAATAAAATAAATAAAATATGACAAAGGCCATCCAGTTTGCTTTGATTGTTCCCTAATCTAACCCTAATCCAGATCTTTTCAAATTCCCTGAATTTTGAAGAAACTGCTGCTGTTACTGCATTGGCCTTTCCATTGTTCTCTCTTTCTTTTACTTTAAACTATTCTGTCCCCCCTTTATGATGGATAACCTTCAAGGGCCTGGCCTGTTCTGATGAGCCACTTTAATGATTTACTTGTTGTTTTAGATGCCTTTTATAGAGGTGATAAGCTGATTAACTTGAAGCAGATAGCGGATGAAGCCTTACAGAAGTGTAAAGCTAAGTAAGTAAGTTCAAAGATTCTTTTCAATGAAGGGAATTTGTGATATGTTTGCTTCCTTAGGAATAAGCATGGACTGTAGCTTTAAAAATACCCTAGCATTCCAGACAGAAGATCAAGGAAACAAGAATTGCACAAATTTCAGTAGGGTAGTTTTAATGCTAGCCTTGGATAAATGCAGAATCTTGAAAACTTCTAAAATAACTTCCAACCTCATTTATTGTGAGTTCATTAAGGGAGAATCTTTTGGAAGGATTTGAATGCTTCTTTCAGGTTTCTTGGAATCTGAGTTGAAATGGCATTTATAAGAAGCTACCCTACTTTCCTTTCAATTACCTTCTCAGCCTCTCCATAATTTCTTACATCATGTGTGAGGAAATACATAGATGTGTATGTAAAAATGTATTCCCAAAATAATAGTTTGAAATGACAATAAAAGCCAGGTCATGTTATGGGTTGACTTCATAGGGCAGCCACCCCAAAGATGATTTGGAATCTGTGAAAGGTCGCTCAAGGGAACTAAGACCTTTTATTAAAATTCATTAATTTTGCCCTTTAATATGAGACTGGATACAATTTTAACCATGATTCAGGTATTTGGTAAGTAGAACCCTACTGTTCCTTTAAATATTACTATTTATTGTTGTGATCCATATAAACTATTCTACCTATTTAATTTAGCTTATTTACTGAACTAAAATATCAGGAATATTCAAGATTTTCTTCAAGTGATTCATGTTCATGGATTCATCTTTCTTCTATTTTAGGGGTAACCCTCTGGAAAGATGTATTGTGGTTAAGCATCTAGGAAGAGAAGAACTAGTTCAAGATGGGTCGAGCAGCAAGTCTCCACCTCTGAAAAGAATCTGTCAAAGTGTGCAAGTGAGTTATTGTGTAAACGTGGTGGACCTGTAGGGCTTGAGCAGGCATTTTTGTTGTAGAGAAAGAGAAAGAAACGTGATTGCATATCCTAACTATCATGCTGGAGGGAGTTTAGATTGTTGCCCTCATGGTTGTGCTTCATTATACTGGGCAATTAAGGAACAATTCAGTATTGCAGGTAGCTGGGTTGGGGAGATAATTTTTCTGTTGCTAGTTATCTTTGTGATAATGAATGGTGTTGATACTGTTATTGATCACAGAAGGCAATATTTGCCTTTTCATTTTTGTATAGTATTTTCAAGGTAAGTACATGTGGTCTGTAACATACAACAAAAATGGTTAACATAAATTAAAGTTACATTTTGTTTCTCCTCTCCTCTCCTCTCCTCTCCTCTCCTCTCCTCTCCTCTCCTCTCCTCTCCT
>JANHZT010003880.1:426784-439783 GCA_032468215.1 Stegonotus admiraltiensis
GGTTCTCCGAACTACTCAAAATTTCCACTACTGGTTCTCCAGAACTGGTCAGAACCTGCTGAAACCCACCTCTGCACCAAACTATGGTAAAGTGATTGCTTTGGCATGGCAACACATTAGTTGGCTGTTTGGCTTTGTTTGGAGAAACAAACTTCCTGGTGGGAAGCTTAATAGCTTAATTGATGGAGCCTGTAATATACACCTTAAATAAATAGGTGGATGGATCTTTACATTCCTTGCCAACTAGCAGTTTGGTTCTAGCATAGGAATTGCCAGTTAGGAATGGATGGGCTTTACACAAAACACAGACTCTGGACAAGAGGGCCAACCGGTCACATGGAAGAGCCCTGCTTCCTATGGAGGGAAAAATGCTTTTTGAAATGAAATTGGCTAATCAGATATTGATAGATTATCAGATCCCTTGTGTGCAATTTTTCCTTTATGTTCTTTGTTTTTTTAAAAAATCACTTTATTCCATGGTATTCAGCTTTCTAATTATACAACCCATCTTTGCTATCATGGCATTTACAGATGATAAGTGCCCAAGTTCAGTTTGACTGCTTCTCAAACATTATATCTTCTTTGTGAATTTTTGGCAGGAAAAAAAGACTGAGAGCTCAAAGAAAGTCCAGCCAAAGGTATTTACTGTGTGTAGCAGAAGTTTTTTTTCACGGCATCCTTCTGCTCTGCTTACCACGTCCAGCACACCTCTTCTCTTGTCTGCTCTTTTGCTCTCTCACTGCAATGTGTGGCCTTTTAACCTCATTCCAGCACCTGCATGGTTGTCGGGGGTGTCACTGTCACAGTGGGATGAAGGGAATTTGGAGCCACATTTCAACAACCTGGGATTAGGGAGTAGGGAAAATAACCGCCTTGTAGTGCTATTGTTATTTTTTCTTAAAATGTAAATGGGATTTATTTTTGTATTGAGACCATAAGGGAATCTGTATCTTAAAGGTTGAATGTTTCCTTGGAAATAAATTCAGTTGCAGCTGTCAACTCATATCCTGGATTCAATTATACTGAGATTGTGCAGAATGGTTTCATTCAGATTACCTCCATGACTCAATTTTGCTTTCACAAACAACATACAAACTGCACATTCCTGTTTGAAAGAGGTTGAAAATCGACCCTGAAATTCTTGATTGGATTGTTTTTCATCACTGACTAGCAAAATTTACCATAATTGAAGTACTAGTTGATAAATTGTGTAAAAGATCATTTCACATTTGCTATCAGCTGTGAAAAATTGTTTTCTAAAGAACAATTCTGGAAAACTAGGTCTGGATTTGAATAATGGAAAGAGTATTGCTAATGGAATTGTATAATTACAGAGCTCTGTGATATCAATGCTACTTAAGTGAAGCAACTGGTTGATTACAGATAACAGGCATAATTTACTACTGTATTACAGCCTAGGGTTTATGGATTACAGTCAATTTGCATTGATTATACATCTGAAGATAATTGTTCTGAAACAGCCTTTAACCAAATTCCTTGAAATTTTCTATTTTTAGGTATGTGGGCTCTAAAATATTTTTAGAATATTTTCATATTCTTTGCAATCATTTTCAACAAATCATCAGGGTAGTTATAAAGTGCAATGAGGTGGATGGGGTGATAAAAACAAGAGAGAAAAGCTTTGAAGAAATTCAGCATTTTTGGAGAAGTTGATTATGGTATTCAGAAGAGATGAGCAAGAAGCAACATGATAGTCATCTTCATTGATTTGAAGAGTTCCCATATAGATAGTGGGGATGGGAAGAGAGGGAATCTATCATTTGGAAAACATAGGGAAGCTTTCTAATGATGCATACATATCAAACAATTTTGTTCTGTGTTAAAAAAGATTAAATGTTCACCTGATGGGTTTTTCTACTGATAGATTTCCTGCATTAAGAGTTTAGATGAGCCAGATTATTTTTGAAGTATTTTCTAATGGTGACGAGATTCTCACGTTCCACTAAGCCATGGTTAGACTGACATGGTTTTGGCAGAGCATATTTGGGGAAATCAACCATTACAGTTTGCAAAGTGTGATTTTAGCAATGTGATGTGTCTTTGGGGCTTGTATAAAAAGCCATGGTTAGAGTATACAGTGGATTGATGAAATGGGTAAACTCAGGCTATGATTATATTCTCAAGTAAGAAAAAGCATTGCCATTGTAAGTTGCAAACTTACAGAAGAGGTGGGAATATATTTGAGGAAGGGATAATGGTAGTAAATACAAAGTTTTATCATTCTTTGTATTAGTTAGCATCATGATATTGTTATAAAATGATTTGCTTAGATATTGGCAAACTATTCTTTTCAGGAATTCAGAATCTCTGAAATGGCTTTCTGATTCCAATTTGAAGGTGCTTGTGCAAACTGGTGTTTTTTTTTACACCTGATATTGGAAAGGGATTATTTGATGGAATGGGATAATTCATAAAGAAATTGTACATAGAGTATGAAAGCTACATTAGATCTATTAAATTGCTTCCTTTCTATCATAGTAATTTTATGCCTTCTTTCTGTGAATCTTAGGCAGTGTAAAGAAGGTGAAATAATCTTGCATAAGGATATTCAATTTCTGGTAGTACAAATACTGTTGCTGCTTATATAGGTTTTCCATGCTAGCCTTTTTGAAGAGCCAACTTTGTATTTTTTCAGCTACCTGGATTACAATGTTCAAAGACCATCTTTTAAAATTCAGTTGGAACTGGATACATAATCCTGCATTTGTTTCCTTTTGAGAAGACCACAATTTACTTTAATATTCTAAATGAATCAAGTTTGTTTTAGCTTTAAAAAAATCTCTAGCACTTATAATTAATTCAGATGTACAGTAATTAGAATATCTTCAACATAAATACTTCCTCATATATTCAGTTTGTTTGATTGGCTATATCAGTTGCCTTATTATCTGCTGGACTAATATATAATCTGTTATGCGATACAATTATTACAGTAAAGTATTTAAGATGAGCCTATACATCCTAAAAATTTGAATATCCAGTTGAGTCTCATTTGACTTGCTACTCTGTCAGCTTCTACCACAAATGGTTGTTTCTGCTACTTTTTTGCAGGGGAGTGGGTGGGAGGATTGGATTATTCAGTGTTATCCAGTTTGGTTTGCACATTGAATTTCTGCAGAGGTCACTGCCTAGACCCATGATGGCGAACCTATGGCACGGGTGCCATAGGTGGCACGCGGAGCTATATTGGTGGGCACGTGAGTGTTGCCCTAGCTCAGGTCCAGCACGCATGCATGCACCGGCCAACTGATTTTCAGGCCTTCCGGTCCCACCAGAAGTCGGGAAACTGGCTGTTTCCGGCCTCCAGAATGTCTCCGGAGGGATGGGGAAGGCTGTTTTTGCCCTCCCCAGGCTCCTAGAAAGCCTCTGGAGCCTGGGGAGAGGGAAAAACAGGCCCACCATGCCATCGCATGCCAAAAGCAGGGGGAAGTGTGGGGGAGTCACGTGTGCATGCGCGGAAGGATGGGGCACATTGAATTATGGATGTGGGCACACACACCCGCGACCCCCCCACTCGACCCCCGCTTTTGGCACGCGACGGCAAAAAGGTTAGCCATCACTGGCCTAGACGTAACTCATTCTGGTGAAGCCATATCTGACAGCCATGGAAAAACAGAACAATTCAAGGTTTTTTTCCTTTTATACCTCCAAATTTACATTTTGAATCAGTAGAAAGACAGTGCTTCCAGTTTTGAATTTGTTTAAAACTGTGCTCTCAGCTCTGGAAAATACTGGTTTGATTCTTGTGTCAAATGATAATGAATGTCTTGATCATGAGTTGTTGCCAAGCAGTGACAGTTTGCTTAGCTTTATGCTGCCTGAGCATCTCCATCCAAAACGTTTGCTAATTGGTACTATAACACTCAATGGTTCTTCATTTAAAACACTATGTTTAGGATCAAAAAAGCTAATCTAATTAAAAACATTTTTACACTTTTTAATACAAGAACTTCACACAGAACAATGTTGGGCATTTCTCGTGTAATTAAGGATAGCGTTTTTTTTTCTTATTATATATCACAACAACAACATGGAGGAGTTTTGCTGATAAAGTAAATGCTTCCTTCAAAGACATTAGCTTTTGAGACGCTGCCAGCCATTGTCATAAGGGGGAATAGATCTATCATAGTTAAATAATTTATCTGACTAAAGGAAATTACAGTGGAAATATACGGTAATAGAGAGATTTAATTTACATCTCTGAATTGCATAGAAAAAACACCAAAGCGTTTGTTGATTAGTGTAATTTGCGAGAACTACTAATAAACCTATTGCACGGATTGTCAATTTTTTGCAGCTCAACTTTTTATGGCTGTTCTTGGAATGGCTGTAACTTGAATGTTGGACCAGGACTATGTTGCAAATCCGGAAGTTCTCTAGCCTGTGGTTTTGTCAGAAATGTTGGAACTCAGGGTGCCTGGGCATTCTGAAAGTTGTACTTCAACATACTTGGAGAGAGCTGACTTCCAATGGGTTGCTCATATCAATGCAAAATGCTGTCTTTTCGCCTCAGCATGCTCTTCTCTCTGTAGAAAGATGGGACACTATGACATGCTGCTTGGGTTGTTCTGTTTGTTTCAAGTATTTATATCACTTTTATGCCACTGCTGGCTCCTTGAAACAAAGCAGAACCAATAGACAATTTTTTATTATGTGTAACACTGACAGAAATGTTCTGCATGCAAAGTTTTTCTGACTGTTTTTAAAATTGTCATGTCTTCTGATGCCTGCTGTGCTTCACAGGTGAAGATTTTTCTACTTAAAAGTGCACATTGCTAGAGAGAGGAGTTAAAATGCATGTTGTGCCAGATTTGCATGTTTTTAAAGCGTTTTTTTAGGTTTTCTTGACTACCATAAGGAGAATGCACTATTGGAGGCTGATATGAATAAAGTAGAAAAAGAGTACTACTGTAAAGTGATGTAAAGGGTTTGACTGGATAGAAGGGATTGATCAAGATCTGAGGAATCATTTAAAGGACCAAGATTAAAATTTAAATTAATTCTGCCCTTAAAAAAACTAAAAACCAATTCTACATTTAATATGGAATTGAATACAAACTTACACATGATTCAAGTGGTCGAAAAGAAACAACAAAAGCATGAAGCTTGTTATAATGATTATAGTGAAGCCACTTGTGAGTAGTGTGCATCAAAATGTTTGGATTCCCACAAGATGACAAGAAAGATGTCACTTAGGGAATGTTTGGATTTTTGGTACAGTATGGTAATCCCTGGCTATATGATTTTTCTAGTATATCTTAATTCCATTATGTTCACTAAAGACAAATAACAAGTCCAATGAGGAATATCATTAATATAAACAAATTTTCACTTCTGATGCTAACTCTTTAAGCTTAAACAGATTTGTAAGTCAGCCCCATTCTACATTTATACATCCACATTTTAAAAATATTGGCTCATCTCACTGGATTAACATGTTTTTAGAAATAGTGACTACTAGAGTAGCATATGTCTTTTTCTTTTATCAATATCTTGTGTTCTGATTCCAGTGATACATTAATTTTAATAATAAAGCTAGTAGCTTCCCTTACATTTGGAAAAACCATTATTTATGAGCCACGGTAGCGCAGTGGTTAGAGTGCAGTACTGCAGACTACTTCTGCGGGCTACCAGCTGCCTGCAATTTGGCAGTTCAAATCTCACCAAGCTCCAGGTTGACTCATCCTTCCATCCTTCCGAGATGGGTAAAATGAGGACCCAGATTGTTGGGGGCAATATGCTGACTCTGTAAACCGCTTAGAGAGGGCTGTAAAGCACTGTAAAGCGGTATATAAGTCTAAGTGCTATTGCTATTTTCAAGAAAAACAAATGTAGCATTAAAGAGTCTCTCAGTAGCTATAGCAAATACGTTGAATTCAAGTAGGAAATAAAATTGTCCACAGGTTTAAGCAAGTGTTATTGTGTCCGGAAGCTTTGTAGCAAATAACAAGGGTTAGAAATAATAAAACAGGGCTTTTCAGCTACTGTGGAATAATTTTTCGTTCAGCTGCAAGAGTGCATTTGTTTTTTTCCTGGTTAGACTGCATTTAAGTATTATTGCGTGTGGTTTCCTTCAGACTCCTTGGGATCCAGAAGTTGATATTTGGTGGCATGACATCATGAAAAATGCCAGCAAGGAGTGTGAGCCTGTCTGGTGTGATGCAGAAGATGACTTGTTTATTCTCTACACCAGTGGATCAACAGGGAAACCGAAGGTAAGTTAACATTTTCCTGGACTAGTGTTAAGTAGAAAGTTATAGTACTGCTTTTGTCAAATCGTACTCTTTTTACTGCTCTTAGTCCTATGTCTACACTTTGTTTTTAAACTTCATTTGTTTATAGTTCTACTTGAGATAGATGGTTTATAGTCCTATTTGAGATAGAGTACTGAATAAAGGATAATTATAATGAAATCCTTTTTATGTGCGAAGTGCGCGTTTGGTGTACACTGTGCATGTGTGTGCAGCATGTGTTTGGCACGCAATGTACATGTGTGGACACAGCATGCATTTGGCGCACAGCACACATGTCCATGCACTGCGCATGCACAGCATGCATTTGACACGCTTGTGCAGGCAGCGAAAAGTTGGTAACCCGCAGAGGATTTCACCACTGCTGCATAGGATGGTATAATTCTAAATGTACTGTATTGGGAAGGAAAATCAGTAGCGTGATTTGTCTACTGTGGAATTCTGTGGAAGGTGGCGAGTACAAATAAGAGGCTTGTGTGGGCCACAGGATAAATGCATTTTTCCAGCAAGAATTAACTGTGTAGTGATTGATAAAATTAAAGGGAACATTTCAGAAGAATTATTTATTTATTTGGAAACTTTATAGAGTAGCTTATCATAAGCAAATAACCCTGGGCAAAAACAATACAAAACCAAAATAAAATACAAATATGCAGTTAAAAGTAAATAAGTACAAAAGCAAAGGTGTCTAAGATAAAATTTAGTATTCCAAATGAACATGTATGCACTATTGCTAACAACATAGCCCTAACATCTGAAGGAAAAACCAAGTTTTCATGTCTTCACTTCATATTTTTCTGAAAAATCTGATCATACCTTGTAGACGTGCACTGGAATATGATAAATTCAGCAAATTAAAATTAATTTCCTGCTGGTTGTTATATCTTAATACACTTTTGGCAATGCTGCAATTCCTGGCCAATGAGAACTAATTTATATTTAAATGTTCCTTTGCATGGATATTCTGTGTTCTATATTTCAGGGTGTTGTACACACAATAGCTGGATATATGCTTTTCACGGCTGCTACTTTTAAATATGTGTTCGATCATCATCCTGAGGATATTTACTGGTGCACAGCTGATATTGGATGGATAACTGGCCATTCCTATCTCACGTATGGACCCTTGGCAAATGGGGCAACCAGTGTCTTAGTAAGTTCTATGATAAAGTCTGACTGTATAGAAACATCAAATTTTAATTCCTTTGTAGAGTGAATGGCATCAACTTTACAACTTTCTTAACAGCAATGAGCGAGGACACAATTAAGATAATTGAAAAATATAGCTCCCTAAATCATATTTAGACCTGATGCTGATTTTTTTTTAAAAAAGAGAGTTTTTCCTTGTTTTGACAGGCTTAAAAGAAAGTTTCATGGAGTTTCTTCTCTACTCTATGCTTTAGTGTTGCGGAGGTTTCCCTCTGCTAAGCAATATTTCCTGAACTTTGGGAGCATAATAGGCTATAAAATGTAGGTCCATGTGCTGAACTTAGCAGTCAACATGGTGCATTGTTAATTGCTATCTGTTTTCAGTTTGAAGGGCTCCCTATTTACCCAGATGTTAGCCGTATGTGGAACATCATTGACAAGTATAAGGTGACCAAGTTCTACACAGCACCCACTGCCATTCGCCTCCTCATGAAATATGGAGATGAACCTGTCAAGAAGTAAGCATGACTTTAAGGAAAACAATAAGGCTGATTTCCAGGAATGTCCTTTGGAAATACATATGTAGCACTGGTTTAGAGCACTAGAGCAAAGTAGACTACTCCAGTCAAATCCCTAGGCATCTGTGTTTTGGGTACATGTTTATACTTAACTTTTATCCTGGATGTCAAAGCCAGGGGAAAGGGGAATACATGTGGGTAGATTTGCTTAAGTTGAAATGTCTTGGAAACACAGAAGAAAATAGGCATGGAGCACTGCAGATTAGATCCCAGCCTCTCTGGAAATAGGACTAGAAAATATCCAGATTAGGGCCACATGATATTTTTCAGGCCAGTTGCGATGCTTGCATTCATATCAGGGCTGAATTCCAAGGGACATTTCATGGCAGGACAAAGAACCATGTATGATTAAGAAAAAAGCTAAATTTAAATACTATATTTCACTATTGTTGCAATAAAAACTATGGCTCAGTTTTAGAGAACCTGGGGCCTGCTTGTAAAACAGTGGGGACTAAATGTAACCTGAGACCTCAAATTGTACATACTGCATCTAGACTAGATTAAATGTGCTAAACATCTTTATTTTTAATAAGCTTTGTTGAATATTGTGGTAGCTGCTTCATACGTAAACTAATTCATGATTTTAAAAAACCACAATGGCCGTGTCCATGTAACATATGAAACCACACCTAAGCAGGCTCTATCATGTATTAGTGCAGTTTGTGAACTCTGTCTGCTTTTATTGTTCAATCATCTGAAAGGGAATAATGTTCAGGATAGACACTGATAAGATCAGTTCAGTGAAACTGTCCAAATTTTTGGGAGTTCAGTTTTTCTCAGCCTCAGGCAGCATGCCATTAGCACGCAATTATAGGAATTTACAGGACATTAGAATTAAATTGCTTATGTGAGGGGATAGTTAATGTGTTTCTGCTTTACTTAAATCCACTTTTGACCAAGTAAAGTCATTGTAGATTTCTGAAAATGTTCTTGTTTATTCAGTAATGGTAAATGGCTAGCTTTGAAATCAAATTGTAAAGCAAGTTTTCTTTCTAGAACAATTTAAAAAAAAAATTCATATCCTATTTATTCAGATACAGCAGGAAATCCCTGAAAGTGCTGGGAACAGTTGGAGAACCCATAAACCCAGAAGCTTGGTTGTGGTATTATACGGTAGTTGGTGAAGAACGATGCCCTATAGTGGATACCTTCTGGCAAACGGAAACCGTGAGTTCTTTATATTCAGCTTTCTTATTACCCTGTGAATTATTTGGTTACTTCTGTGATTCCTTGTTCTCCAAGGCCTGGATTTCAAACTTACCTGCCAACTCATTACAGCATGTCATTATTTAGATGCTGTTCCTTTGCTGTGTATTTGTGCCATGTCGTCGCTTCCCGAAGCAATTACAAGCTTCTCCTTACCATCAAGGTTTCCAAAATCCTATTGGATTTCCTCAAGATTCCGAATCCTATTTGAACTTGGTTTTCCTCTTTCTTTCACTACCCAAGCTCTTCCTCTGCTGTGCTAGGCAAGAACTATTCCTTGTAGAGCCTTCATGGCACTTTTTGTGCTTTCTTGGTTGAAATACAATAAAATAGACATGAATGAATGTATTTCAATAAAAATTGAAATGATGATGATGGCAATGTCTGGAATAAATTCCTGTGTGTTCATTCAATTCAGGCTCTGAAAATATTGTGTGAGGCATTTTTCACTGGTTTAACTGTTTCCCTTGCTGCTTTTGGTTTCTTCCTGCAGGGCGGTCATGTGCTGACTCCTCTCCCTTATGCCACACCTATGAAGCCAGGCTCAGCTGTAAGTATAGCTCTGCCATATTCTCTTTGTATGCAGGAGGGTTATTGCACAGCTTTATGTTGTGTACCAACTGTGCCCCTATCTGGGCCATGATATACACAGTCATTCATATATATAAGTCAATAGGGTAGCTGGGAGGGAAAGTTGCAAACTGCTGGGATAAGTCACCCCCACCTATGGACCCTCCCTAATCACCTCTATGCTTGTTTTACCCTAGCCCAGGCCTGTCAAACTGGCGGCCCATGGGTTGGATGGCCCGTGTAGGCCACGCCCCCCCCGGCTCTGCAAAGGGAAAAAACATCCCGATACATCACAATACCCCCTGTGATGCGATGGGTTTCACACCCTGTCCTAGCCAGTCACATACCCCTGTACACCTGCCTTAACATCACCTCTCTGCACCCTTGTGTTGCCTATCTGAATCTTACTGCATCTCCATTGTAGCCTAACACACCTCCATGCACCCTCACATGCATTTCCAAATCTCACCATGCACACTTGTGCCCCCATGTGCCTACTTCTCTTGCACCCTCCCTGACCTTGCCAAATCTTCCTCATCCCCTGCATACTCCCACTGAGCCTTGTTCTGCCCCAACCTTGCATACCCCCTTGTGCTCTTCCAACTTGACAGCCGCCATTTCTATTTGCCAGCCTGCTTGTGAGCCACCAGGGACTTGCAATTTCCTGCTGGCTTCCCCATTGATTTGGCTGTGGGAAGCTGTCAGAAAGCTGCCTCACAATGTGTGTTTCAGTTAATCATGACATGGTTCATCGTGCAACTGGGATGCATTATTAGGCAATGTAATTGTGCTTTATGACTGTATTGCTTAGTGTTGGAAATTCCGGTCCTAATTGCTATCATGAATTGAGGGCTACCTATAAAATATTTCATGGGTTGTTTTAGGGACCATCTTTTTCCAGTTGTCTTTACCCATGTGGTCAGTTGACCACAAGTGGATTGGTTGCTGGTTTTCTCATTTGCCATAGCATGTTTGTCTCATGTTTTATTTGTTTCTTGGTCCTTTGGTTGTATAGTTTTTAAATTTTGTTGGCCACCCATGGCCACATTTGCAAAATGGCCAGTTATATAAATCAGTTAAGTGAATGAGTACTCTTTAAAGAAAAAAGGTTTAATTCCTGAAATCCACCCTGAAATCTGAACTTAATGCTAAAGCTACAGAAGTTTTTAAAAAGGAAATCCTTGGAAATCTGTTTATATAATTGCACAGGTAGACTGTAAACCATCTATAGCTTACTTGGTTGGTGTTTCCAGCTCTCTTTTCTGTAGCAAACTTCTGCAAGACTCAAGCATCCAGTTTTCTCTTTAAACTCCCTTCAACCACATTTTTTAAAAAAAGACTGAATATCTTTAATTCACCTGTTTCGGCTACACATTCCAGCAATCTCTTTTGCAGCCTCCAGATTGAACAAGGTTGTCATTCCTATTGTATAAAGAATTGGGGATGTCTTCAGTTCTGGGTTGAAGTTCCTTTCAAGTCTAGCTGCCATCTGTTCATATATTTAGATTTGATCTTTAAAATCTTTTTAAAAATATTTCTGGACAGACTTTTCCTTTCTTTGGAGTGGTCCCTGCAGTGTTGGATGAATCCGGGGAAGAGTTAGAAGGAGAAGCTGAAGGTTATTTGGTAAGAGAACATTATGATGATGGATAGTATGATTTAATCACTATATGGAGTTTCATGGCTCAAATTCCAAGTTAATGACAAGTTTTGCCTGGACTGTTTGTGCTTAATTCAGTTTCCTTACTGCATTTTTGAAATCCCGAATGGATGCTGATGAGAGAACTCTACGTTTGGTTCTGTTTTTTTAAAAAATACACGTTATAAGTAGACATGCAATGAAGACTGTTTTGCTTCAAATTGTCCCTCATAAACTTCTGTATTTTCCCATTTATCAGGATTAGTAGCTGTTTAATTAGGATAAACTATGGGAAGATTTCAGTGAGGAAATAAGTATAGAAGACATCACCTCTTCTTCTGGTGTTTGAGCACAGCTTTTATTTAAACATACCAATCAATAATAATCCATCCAGTTATGTGATTCTATACCACAGATATTTTGGCTCTATTCAGCAGTTTTGAGGGAGAGTTTGGGAAGTTCAGATTGCTTTCTAAAAGTGGACACAGTACACTTTGTCTACTTATCTTGGGTTAATTTGCATGGCTTTTTACCCATACTTTTTATCAGGAGTAGGAGATAATGGATATGCCTGCAGAATAGACTGGTGCCCAGTAGCTGAAAAATAACAGGGTGAGGTTGGAGGACAAAGTTACTTGGAAGCTATCCAGCTTATCCAGCCTCTTGGTCTGATTACCACATTTCTGTTTATCTAATATGATATCATTCTGTTTCTGAAGTTCATTATTAGTTTGACTTTGGAGCAGACTAGTCCTTATTGTTTGTATTAATATTTATTCATTATGCTATCACCTAAAATTATAAAGTAATACATTTCTAAAAATCAGGTGGGGACAATATGAAACTTTTCAAGGCCTGTCACTGCTATGTTCCTGAACAGTGAAATATTTGTCAGTATATTGCATTGTTTTGTTTGTTTTAATTCTGTGCTTTGACATCAAGCAGAGCTCTGTCCAAGTGCTTTCTTAATATGATGACATGCAGTTGGGAACTTGGGCTATTCTTTTTATCATACCAAAAATATGGTATGAGGAACAAACCACAGTTGTGTGGATCACGGACAGTGCTAAAACATTAACCATGATTTTCAACCCAGCTGTTTGGGTTCATATATAGTACTACATCTGAATCATATAAATCACATTATACAGTGCTTTGTATTTTGCTTGAACTTAGCCAGTGAACTTTTCTACTTTCCTCACATTTCTCACCTATAATCATCTTTAGGTTTTTAAGCAACCCTGGCCTGGAATAATGCGCACAGTGTACAAAAACCACCAGCGGTTTGAGGCAACCTACTTCCAAAAGTTTCCTGGTTATTATGTGACTGGGGATGGTAAGTCTTCACAAAGAAACTTTGACTCAAAAATATTATCTTATGAAACTTACTTCCTGTTTAATTTGGAAATATTTAAGCATGTTAGAAGTTCTCATAAATGTACTTTTCTACTATGACCTCATCAGTTTCCAGCAGTTACAACTTAATTCTTCTAAAGTAGAACTCTTTTATAGAGAATAGAATAGAATAGAATAGAATAGAATAGAATAGAATAGAATAGAATAGAATAGAATAGAATAGAATAGA